>OZ024916.1:67181271-67311215 GCA_964017125.1 Flabesymbios commensalis
GATAATTGCAGTCACTTTCAAAACTGTAACTGAAGCCCATTCAACTGTGATTTATCATGAAATAGGTCTATGCCTGAGCTTTCTCATTGAAAAAACCCTCTAATATGTCATAAACAGTGTATGTTGCAGCTCAGCAGCTACCTGGCTGTTCAAGGTTGATTACATGATGTACCCAACCATAGGATTTCTAGTGTCAATAGGTACAGCCATTCTAACATTTCTCCTCACAGGTAATAAGCTGTACTAGTTAACATTTGACTATATATCCTGGGCCACATTCATTTTGGTAATTCTGTAGCGCATGTTTTTCGTCGATTTCTCCCGTCAATTATGAACCAATTTTCTTGAAATTTAGCACAGGCAATTTTCAAGTCATATCCTAACGTCGGTAAAAATTTCGCTAGTATATCGAATATTTCAAAAGCTAGACCATTTGACATGTAATAAAATTCTAGAATTAGTTTAATGGGTTTAAAGAGGGACGTCATAAATTCAATTTACTACATGTCAAATGGTCTAACTTTTGAAATACTGAATATAATTTTACGAAATTTTCAGGGATATTAGGACTCTGATGAAATATGATTTTTACAAAATTTAATGAAAATCGGTTGATAATTGACGGAGAAATCAACGAAAAGCATGCGCTACCGGTTGGATGTGGCCCAAGGTATAGTTATCATTGAATGTGTAATACTCAAATTCACTTATTCAGTGGATTAAATGAGCCAAAAATAACATATGTTCAGAATTTAAAAATCATATGGCATAGCACGACAGGCTTATTTAGCCATCTGGGATTAACATGCATAGACAGAAATTATTTACGTACAGTTAGAACTTGACTTTTAGATGACCTTGAATAAGACGACTAGTAAAAAAAAATCAGACTCAGGGGACCTAGTAGTAATACTTGTGTTTGTGTTTGTTGTCGATATTTATCATGTCATCATATTGCTTTAATACGCACATATTAACAGATTAAGACATATTGTTTTTTTTCTATACATTCTATTTATTCAAATTGTATTTCTCCCATTGGTTCAACGCTTTCCAGAGTGTCTTTTTTGCTACTATTTATAGTAATGGCAGCTATTGAATCTCTTGTTTGGGTGCGGTAAACATATCATGTATAGCATCAATATAATATAGTATAGTATAATCATTTTGAAGCATTTTATACTTGTACATATTATTTCGTCATTAATTATTTCTACACCATTTTCTATTTTATCATAGTATGCACTGTATAATACATCTTTCTATACCACTGGAACCCGTGACAGTATATCATCACATTGCGGTTAATGTAAAGAGAGACAAAATATACTAATTTTGAAATTGGGAAATGTTCCCTCCTTCCCCCCATCTGCACCGGCAATTATTGTGGTGAGATGTTACAAAAGTTTATTTATATTCATATGTGTTTTGTGTAATGCTAGAAATTGTGTTGTGGTTGAAGATGAATATAATTTTCTTTTTATTTGTGATGACTATAAATTGTTAAGGCATAGATATGTTACCAAGCACTTATCTCCATATGATGAAACTCAAAACGGATTTCAAATATTTATCAATTTAATGATGACCAGTGACACAGATGCAATGCGTGATGTGGCTTGTTTTACTTAGCATGCAATGAATGTGAGAAAGAGATTAATTGCAAATTTAATATAACTGAATTAATTTGTAAAATTGTTGTACATTGGGCCTTTGGCCATATAGTACTAATAAATATACTTTGACTTTGACTTTGACAGTCGCCACCAAAATGTCTGTCAAAATACTGAGAGCAGACGGTTTACTCAGGGTTAATCACTTAAATGCGACAGCGAGCTAATTACCTTAATTTTTTCATAAGGATTTGTGATATAAGATTCGTGATAGAGAACTTGAAAATGTTGAGAAAAATCAAGTATTTATTTCAACAGAAGAGATTGCGAATCTGTAAACACTTTGACAGATTGTATCTGTTATAAATATGCAAACAGATGAAAACAAAACTTGAACTTGGTCCTCTGGAGATATGTTATGTGCTGATATAAAGTTTTAAAAGCAACTGCGCTCCTGATTAAAACTTGCTAGTGCTAAACGGTCATCTTGATACCAGAGGATAGTATACTGGCCCCTTACAGACTCCCATGGATGACCCTGCTGCGTTCCTGAAATATTCAACACAGATATCTCTGAACCCTAACAACGCCGTTGAACGCTGAACTAATTTTTATAAACTATGGAGACCAAAGGGTTTTATCAACATGTAAACAGCATAAATATTTTATAGTTGAATCTTTCCGCTTTATTTGTTATGGGTCCATGGCCATAATAAATGTTTTAATTCTTTTAGTGCGGGGATCGATTTTGGATGTCTATATACGTCAGATTCTGACGTCTGAATACGGTCTAGATTAGGTAAGTGCAAAAATGCTTCTGGCACCAAGTGATTTTCATTTTTATTACTCTGGATAATGAGTTGTACTGTCGACATCCTTTTCTGTTCCAGTGGATGGTGCACCTGTTTCGGCTCTATCTGTTGCCTCCTCTGTTTTGGTACTGATAGGGGAGTCCGTAATCTTAGTTGTTATATCAGCAGTAGATTTGTCTTCAGCAGTCCCTTGTGGCACAGTCGCAGCTCCAGTTGTACTTTCGACCTCCTTTCTTGTTCCAGTGGATGGTGCACCTGTTTTAGTTTCATCTGTTGCCTCCTCTGTTGTGGTACTAATGGGGACATCTGTCTCCTTAGTTGTTATATCAGCAGTAGTTTTGTCTACATCAGTCTCTTTTGTCACAGTGGCAGTTTGAGCTGTACTTTCGACCTTCTTTTCTGTTCCAGTGGATGGTGCACCTGTTTTAGTTGTATTTGTTGCCTCCTCTGTTGTGGTACTAATGGGGACATCTCTCTCCTTAAGTCTAAGCTCCCGCGCTGCACTAATTCACACCTTACGTCAATTTTTTCCATATAGGAAATGGTACGATCAATCACAATAACGGAGCTTTCGGGTTTTATTTGACATCTGGATGTTTCAACTTAACAATTATTCATATTTCAAGTCAAAAATAAATAAAATTGTTAATAAGAAAAAACACTACGTGGGTCAATGTATTAGGATTAATGTAGCATTTACTTTCATTCATTATCTATGTACAGGATTTATGTTGTTCATGAGAGAATAAAATATGAGGCTTAATGCAACATTTATTCATTGTCTTTATTCAGGATTTGTATTGTTCCCAAAAGTTACCATAGCATAAAAATAGGTTTTGATAAACAACATTATATGTTTTAGGTTCATAGCGGCCTAAAATAGCATGAGCTAAATATATTATAAGGATAAAAATAGATTGATATTAAAAAGAAAATTCAGACACAATAGATCTCAGAGCAAACACGAGACGTTTATGCAATGCCGTGTTAATGTTGGCCCAACGTCTGCGACGCTGGTCCAACATTAACACAGCATTGCATAGACGTCTCGTGCTGGCTGGACTACTGCGCTCAACAAAGGCAAACAGCAGTAACGGTTTACTGTTCAAATAAGCAATAACTACTTTTTAACTACATTTTAACTTGATTTTTGGTTGAGCACATGGTCCATAATTATTTACAGCAGACCTTAACAGTGTATTTTACACCCACACAATATCATGTCGGCCTGAGACCTATCATAGCTCGGCCTTGTTTATGGTCGAGACAACAAAAGATAACTCTTACGACAAACGAGAAGTTTTTATGTGCTGCGTCCTATGAACACAGGTGTGGTCCTTGGTATGTGTTTTGAGTTGTAGCGCTCAGTAAGCTTGCCCGATATTGTTGTATTACCTGCGAGGTTGACTCAACATCAACCCAACGCAAGGTCAACATACCGTACTTTTTTTCAGTCAGTGCATTCAGTGTAGTAGATTCATTATTGATAATGAGTAAGGACAGCATTTCTGATGACAAGATAAGATAAAGCAACTTGTAGCGCTCCTATTTTAAATAACCGTCATAAAATTTGGATTAAATATACTAAAATGTGCACGACAGAATTTACATTGCTTCAATAAATGATGTAAATATTCAAATAACTTATATCATGTTCATATATACACTACACACTTAAAACGTTCGCCTCTGGGGCTGTCTAAATATTATATTCATACAAGTGACAGTTTCGTCCCCATGAATAGACCAGGTAACAAAGAGTCTGCTGAGATGTGAAATGCTAAACAGACAATGCCATAATGCCTATTTTTTAAAGAAAAGAATAGATATTTTTTGACAAACATCTCTCTCATGTACTTTTCTGCAGAGTAAACGATATTTTACTAAATTGAATATATAGATGCCATAGTTTACACGTATGTTTATATCATGAAAAAATACCGTTAGCCGAGTGAAAATATTTACATTTGTATGAAAGATCTGACACAAAGTGACAAATATACTTCTTTAGCCCTTTCAGTGTGGAGAACGTCTTTCGACGTCAGAAGAGTATAATATTCATAGTAGTCCGGGGGCCTATGTAATCCCGTGGGAACCAAATGTTTATTTTATCTAAGGTTTATATATGGCTTCATATGGGTAAAAAAGAGCGATTTATCTTTGGTACCAATTTTTTCTAGCTATTTTTAATAGCTATTTGCTTAAATCCAAAATGGCCGCCAAATATTTATATATTGCCAATATATCTGTACTGCATAGAGATATTTTCGCGAATTAAAGTTCTAAAATGGGTGTTATATTTTAGTTTGATCAAATGAATTATTATTTACAAAAATCCAAGATGGCCTCCAAAATGTGGGACAATATGCCAAATTTGCCACATTTCATATATTGTTGTGAAATACAATTTAAAAAATCGGATTATATATGTGCGTGCACATTATTTTGAAACATATCAGTTCAGTTGAATGATATTACTTAAAATAAAAAACACGAAGTATGCTTAAGTAAAATGATGACTTAGCATGATTTGTTGTCGCGGGTGGTGATTTATGTGACTTTGTGATATGGTACAAACAGTACAATCCACAGATCAAAATTGAGTGATGTACATATGCTGACGTGAGGGTAGAACGGTTGGACACAATGGGTTATTGACTGTTTTCCATCATTCATAAAAGCTTCTGGGCATGCAACCACCAAGCATATCTAGAGGGCGCTGGAAACTATTGCTTAGTTCAGATAATTTCCGACAGTAGCAATAGTTGAGGGGTAGCTGAATTCATCCCACAGAGGAAATCTAATGTGAAAAAGATCGAAGAAATCCACCAAAGTTTGATATTTCAAATGAGAGAAGATATGTACTTCGAGTAAAAAATCAATAAGAGACACACAAAAAGTATATTACATATTTTAATAATTTTGAAAATACAGAAAATATTTATGTCATTCTTAGAAAAAACGAGTATGTTTCGCATTAAATTTTGTCAAGCTGTTGAATATAATGTCACTGGTAGCTCCGTAACTAAATATTTTTTGAAGATTTAAAGACGCATCATCGTCTTCACCATTGTCCTCAGTGATCACATTTAAATTGCGATTTTCACAACTTTCATCACACAGACCGCACATATCAGTGCAACGCAGGTCATGTTTTCTACACGAATAAGTTTTGGATGATAATTCACTAGTGAGCTGCACATGTCCTTATCCTTATCCGACAGTCTCTCTTGAACGAATGTATCAAACAATTGTTACTCTTTAGAAATGCTGAATGATGATATTCTCATTGGGTCTAGCATGACACCTTTTATTATGCTCATGCGGGCATCGTCAAAATATGCATATTGTGAAGGGCCATTCACTAAGAGTATGTATCGTAGGTTGTTAACATTTTGTTTGTGTAGCATAGAATGCGTCACATCATAGTTAGGAGTTTGTTTTGAGGATATAAATCGTGCAAATTGTTCTGTTTCGTCTGCAATACGGATCATGTTAAGAAAAATAGTAGCCTATAATTAGGTCCGAAATTCACAAGCAAGTTGCTTGGGCATGGTGGAATTTTGAGTGTTTTGGGAATGACTACCTGCCCAAGATTCAGTATAGGATAGAGCCCGAGGAGCTCTACATTCTTAGCTGTGAAAAGGCTCGAGGCCGAAGGCCGAGGCCTTTTCCACAGCTAAGAATGTAGAACTCCGAGGGTTTTAACTGACTTAAAACACATCCGAACACAATGAGGATCCCTCATAATCAACAGTTCGGTCACACCTGACTGATTATAATACCATATGCTCACCATGATAATTGGTCTGTACCAGGAGCCAGTTTCTGTATCGTACTTAAGTATAAAATATTAATTTTGTACTTAAGTATGTTACAGAAACTGACCCCTGCGGCCGATTTCTATAACATACTTAAGTAAAAAGTAAACTTTTTACTTAAGTATGCTACGTAAACCAGTCCACTTCATTTTGTACTTAAGTACGTTACAGAAACCGGCCGCAGGGGCCGGTTTCTGTAACGTACTTAAGTACAAAGCTGCCACTTTTTACTTAAGTACAATACAGAAACTGGCCCCAGGTCAACTATAACTCCTTTTCCAGTTCAGGATGTAGTTGTCGGACAAAGAAAATAAGGTAGTGGAGTGTTTCAACTTGGGTTTCGCTGTGCAGCTCAATTATGAAATGGGTGGCTTTCGCTCAGCTCCACTATCCTTTTGTCGGATCGTCCCCGGGGTGACAATACCTGAGGGGTAACTTCACACAAATGTCTAATTTTGAAATATTGCAGGTAGTTTGATGCCCTATCGCAGCCGTATCAGTGATCATTGATGCAAGAGCTGCATTTAAATGTAACTATATCAAGATATAATGTCAAAATACAATGTCACCATAAGGCGTTAGAAAGTTAGGATTCGATTTGAATTATGATATTATTATATTAGATCATAATGTTATGATAGCCAGCTGTGTGTTAATATGAAGTTATTATTACAAAGGCATGACATTAAAATGTTAGTATATTATATTCTGATGATAGGTCATTTTCACGTCTAGATATGACATTGTATTGAGAGATTATGCCATTTGTTCTTTATTGCTATGGCATACTATAATGTCAATATATTGCATTATTATATTATTAACACTATGTGACATTATTAAGTATATTAGATTATGGTATATTACATTATCGTGTCAGTATCACAGATAAATACTAAGTATATATCAGGATATATTGCATTATTATATCAGGAGCGAGATAGAATAAGATACTAGAACGCTAGAATATAGATTTAACGTCACGATATATACAAGTTTAACGTAGCATTCTAGGGCAATGAAATATAAGAATATGATTGATAATGTTATCATAATTAGAACACTATAATCCTAAAACAATGGATTAAAATTTCAGGATATGATATTATCAGAGTTTGCTCATCAAAGATATATTTTTATTACAAGCAGGATTGGATAATTTTACAATAAATAAAACAGCAAACAAAGGTTACGTGGGAAACGTTTGTTGTTCGACTTTATGTCCAGAGGGGAAATAGTTAACAAGAACTTCATAACAGGGACATTATTATTTTTATTCATCGTCTAATGGAGTCACACCAGCTAAAGATATGTATAGGTCAGGAAAGTTAATCAACATCACTCTATTCCCATCGGCAATGAATATTACAGGGCAATATTTGCACCGGAGCTGCTGAATGCGGTGGCGGATCCAGAGTTTGGACATGAATTCATATGCTTTAGAATGCACCATTTGAAGCCCTGGATTATTTTTTTCTGATGGATCATGCCCCGACTCCTCTAGAGCAAATAACAGGCTGGCTCTGCCAACTGTGGTGTGTAGAAATTATTGTAAAACTTCGGCGCCCCAGAGCCCACCGTTTGTCAATTCCTAGATACGCCACTGGAATGATGGATAAAGTTAGCCATGTGTTTCCACTTGTATCTAATGATTTAGTTATGATGGCTAAAGGGTTAAGCATTTACTAGATCAAATAAGTATATCACATACATAGATGCATATGACATGTGAAACAAAAAATAAACAATTTTACTACTACTACTACTACATACATACATATATACATACATACACACATACATACATACATACATACATACATACATACATACATACATACATACATACATACATACATACATACATACATACATACATACATACATACATACATACATACATACATACATACATACATGTTATTGTTTTACTTTTGCATTTTAGCCACATTGAACATGTTGAACAGGTACCAGTGAACTACTTTCATTTATGATTTTGGTACCTAAAGATTTAATTGTTTCGCAGATGAGAGTCTTGACTAGCGTTATTATTGCTACTTGAGTAATCCAAGAAAATACATAATTATCTGTACATAATTTTTTTAAATGTGTTCTTTAACATCGACTTGAACACACTTTATTTTTTTTGCTACATTGATTAGCTTAACAACGTAGGCCATTAGTATGTTGTATTTATATGATTTTGAAACCTAAATGGTCAACAATGTTTTTTTCTACAAGTATCACATCAATTAAAGACATCAGTGTAAAAGTTGTTTTGCTTTTGCTAATTTTAGATACATTATATAGCACTAGAATGGGGTATCATAGAAATCATCAAAATGTATATATTTATATGAGTTTGGTACTTAAAGGGTTAAACTAATATATATACAACATAGGCCCTATATATATAACTATATATTTATATAGCATACAAAAATCTCGACATTAGTTTATCCATGAGATGTTAATCCTATATATTTATTGCAAAATATTGTGATAAATCTAGTGTTGTGGATGGTTCTATATTATCAGATCCCTTGTTCACAAAAGTTCATCTGTCAAATTTGTGCAAAAATATCACAATTGCCTCAGCTATATTCATATTCCTGATATTCTCCCATTTTATTTGGTATATAATGCACTTTAGTATATTTTGTTTTCCATACTGCTGTACTATTACCATTCCTATCTTACCAACAAACCCGAGAAATATCACATTTTTTTAGTCAAAATGGACCATTTTTTAATATTTGGTGAAAAATACTTTTTTATGCTTGAAAAAATTGGTACCATGTTTTTTTGGATCACTACTATCAACAATTGATTTTTATACATGGCATAAAATAAACATTTGGTTCCCACGGGAGCTGGAATTGCTACATAGGCCACCGGACTATAGTGGTGGTAGACCTATAACATAGGTACTCAAAGAAACGGAAATAACTAACTAAGACATTAATGATGATTTCAAATATGTAAAAAGCCTTTGGTCTCTTGGTTTATAGTTGTAGATACTGACTGAAGTTTTGTCGTATCACATATTACATTGTTCGTTCTGCATATAGCTAGCTTTTTAATTTGACTTTTTCAACGCGGGTATCGATTATAGACGTCAGATTTTGACTGGAAGTGCATTAGATCCAGCTTAGCACAGTAGAAAACTGGAATTTGATTAAATTGGCAGGTGAATATCTGAAATATAACAAATATTGTCAAGTGTAAATTGTGTCGTCAGGGATGTCATTGTTACGGGAATGGTACATCTCAGAAATAATCTAAAGTTCAAATAGTTTTGTGAACTGAATATCATTCCTTTCTAAGCGAGAGAGACAGAAATAGAAAATGCTAAGCACACCAAAACGTAAAGCTTTAAAAGCTTAAAAGTGTGATATGAGAGGATTACTGATTAACCTTGTGAAAGTCATAATTATCCCCTAATTTTTTTGTTATTAATAGATCATAAATATTTCGTCGTAACCATGTCAAACAAGTTCTCAGAGTCCATGCCTCTGCTCAAGTCACAGCATTGGCTGCCCATTAAATCACTTATTAACTTTACACTGGATCTTCTGACATATAAAGCATTATCTACAGACCCATTCTCATATATCAGAGACTTACTGTATTACATTTTCATCATAAATGCGACAGGGAGCTAAAAGGGTCAGGTAAGTTTCATCATTTACAATTTACACATCACACAAAGAGTATATGTAAATTTGCATGAGTTCGCACACTTATAGTTGTATCACTTGAATACCATAGGGAATTACAGTGACGTCATCAGACAACAAGCTGTGACGTCACCGCAATGGCGTATTTGTGTAGTATTTATCATCCACTTCAGGCCAGAGTCCGCCGACACCAGCACACACAAGACATTGAAACAATGTTGGACCGTCATTAACTCTATAAGCGCTGAAATGTCCCAAAGTCAGCTCTTTATGCTCCATTTTAATAGCTATGTTATGGGTCTACGGTCCTTAAAAATTAAACCAACGTTAAATTAACCCTTACATCGCGGGGATCGACTTTAGACGTCAGAATCTGACGTCTAAAGTCAGATTCTGACGTCTAAATTCGGTCCCCGCACTGTAAGAGTAAAAATATGTCCATCGACACATAACGTAGGTATTCAAAAGAAGCTGAAAGAGCTAACTAAGGCATTTATGATTATTTCAAATTGCAAAATCCCTTTGTTCTCCATGTTTTATAGCAAAGTGTTAAAAGGGTTAAATGTATAAGTAAGACGGAACGGAACGGCTCCTTGTCTGTGAACACGAGTATCGCCATCATAATCCTCTGTCAACCTGGCTTCCGAGTTTTAGGAAGAAGAAGAAGAAGAAAATGTATTTGACAATCATAATTGATTAGAAAATAAAGGGAAAAGTACAAATAACAGTCAGGAAACCATAGTTAAGACGAAAAATGTCGCTACCACTATGGCCACCCTTCACACAAGAATTTTTTTTTTTAATATTCGAGTTGGAAAGGGGTCAATGATCTGAAGAAAATAATATTGTAGCAATGATTACATAATATATATATTCAGAAATGCATAAATGGAGATGGATTTGTACAAATATATAGCAAAATGATAATGAGAATGGTCGTATCAACAAAAATGTAATCTTGTCATGATATCATAGTAATATAATATCGATATAGCTTTTGCAGAGCCAAAAGACAGCAGCTGTAAACTTGTAAACTAAGCAGATGCTGGAATCCTTGCGAGTTATTTTATGCATACACGATTTATTTGTTATCATACCCTTCTTGTCAAATATTCTGAAAATCATGAAACATTTTCTACCCATTAATTTGGGCAAGGCGTCTAATT
Source organism: Flabesymbios commensalis (assembly GCA_964017125.1). Classification (NCBI taxonomy): domain Eukaryota; kingdom Metazoa; phylum Annelida; class Polychaeta; order Terebellida; family Flabelligeridae; genus Flabesymbios; species Flabesymbios commensalis. The sequence goes on from OZ024916.1 coordinate 67,192,364, forward strand.
ATCAGCACACGCTACACTCTGAGTTTAAATGGACTGAAATAATAAGCAAAAATGAAAGGAAATGATCGGGCTTTAGGCCACCTTTGTGCACATATAGGCTAAACTGGGCCAGGAGAACCTCCTGAGGATGGAGAAATGAATGAGATGACACTGTCCTCCAGACACAAGATTCGAAATTCGAGCCCTGGCGGTCTGAGGCCGAGCACGCTACCTCTCGATTACGGAGGCTCCCCACAATACTGAGTTTTACACGTGGATGGGGAAGAAACATTTTTTTGTTTCTTCCAAACCGCCGAGACCGGGAACCGAACCCCGAACTCTGGCGTGAATGGCAGGTCGTTCTGAGTTAGAAGTGAATTGGAATAACATTTCTAACCAAACACAATAGGCCTACTTTGACCCAAGTTTGGCTTAATGCTGGTCCACCATCTAACACGCTGGCATAACATTAACCACCACTGGACTGTCGCCTGTGTTTTCTCAGTGACCCAGGGTCTACATGTTAGGTGTGTATAGTTGTTGTGTAAGGTTGCGCAGGGTGTAGTAATATAAACATCACACAGACTTGACAGTGTCTTTTGACAAACACAGGTCGTCGCTGACGCCCATCTGAACGGAATACTGGGCGCAGTCCTCCTTCATGCCTCAGTGACCACACACTGTCATGGCTCAGTGACCATGGACTGTCACGCCTAACTAATACCACAAGCCCTCTGATCAAATACAGAAACTACATACATTACCCAGTGCTGGGCTAATGCTGGCCAACCAACTGCGACGCTAGCCATTGTATAAAATTCCTTGTTGAAATTCATACAGACAGACAGATAGATATTTTATTGACAGAAAAGAAAAGTCATTACAGACTTATTTGTCATAGAAATGAAAGAGATATATGTACATGTATATACAAGATTGTTAGTTTGTTAAAATCATATGATAATATACATGGTATGACATACACAACTAAAATCATGTTAAGTGGCATTGCCAAAATAAAAACTGGGTATTTCGATAATATAAATGACTACTACTAAAAATGAATTAAAAGGCATTGCCAAGATAACATAGAGGTCTATCATTTTGTTTCCCGCACCAAAACCAGAGATAAAATAGCTACTACGTATGACATACTAATTATATATAGTAGCAAAAAAGACACTCTGGAAAGCGTAGAAACCTAAAATATATACAATTGCATAATTATGCTACAGTAGCTGGAGTATGCAATAAGACAATGGTAAAAATTATATTGTATTTTTTTAAATTAAATATTATATCATGCAAGTACAATAAATATGGCATAAACAGGTAGCTCCGAGTCATGTGACCATGCAAGCGCAGTCGCTATGAGCGCGGAGATTCCCTGAGATTGACTAGTGGTGCAAACTTAACGACGTAATAACAGTAGTAATGGCGGTTAAAAATTATATGTGCAATTCACAAAGGACATGGCCCTCGCACAAAAACATTAAGCCTTTTTATAATTCACTATATTGTTTAATTCATACTGTTTCAATCACGACATAGTTAGTACCGCATACTCGGAGTTACAATCAAAGAAAAACATTCCCGACCTCATAGAGAAAATCAGACTTAGCAACTCTGAAATCCTCCATAAGGCCCCACCTCGTCTGATAACAAAGGCGACGGAAACACTAGCTCTCCGTTCAATTCAGAATAAAATACAAAATATGCACCCTCACATATAAAGTAATACATACATGTCAGCCAGTATATCTACATAATCTGCTTAAACCTTTAAACAGAACCCGTAATCTCCGCTCCTCAGATGATGATCAACTGGTTGTTCCCAGAGTGAATTCTAAGATAGGACAAAGGGTTTTTTCGCTTGCCGCCCCCCCAGCTCTGGAATTGTATCCCTCTTGAGATTAAAAAATCTAATCTAAACAGTCATTTCGGAAAAAATGAAAAACTGTATATTTCGGCCAAGCTTTTCCATCCTAAATCCTCTGTGTCCCGGCATGCCGGATCTACGAATTGGAACGGCAAACAGACAATGATAACGAGTCTGATTCGGATTTGCAGCACCTCTGACCTCGCGACACCGTGGATTTAGGCGCATTAGAAGTTTTTATTTCATATTTCATATAACTCTTAAAGCCCAGAAATATTTTCGTATAAAAACCATGGAGAACAATTTTTTTTTTCATTTTGAAATCATCATAAATGTCTTAGTTAGCTCTTTCTAATTCATTTGAATACCTATGTTATGGTTCTACGGCCATTATACATAATGTAATTCTTTCAGCTCGGGGACCGTCTTTAAACGTCAGAATCTGACGTCTAAAGACGTCAGAATCTGACGTTTACAGACGGTACCCGAGTTAAAAGGGTTAACTGGTGAATTGTCAGCATTGAGCCAATTCAGGGCAAACATCGGTGACGTTGGGCTTGAATCAGCCCAATGCGGGTTCATTATGTGTGCTGTGTCATTGATGACTTGCCAAGCACTGTTCCATTGTTCAAACAATCGTGTAAACGCTGGCCCCGTAATGGCTCGATGCTGGCCCACTGTACGTTTGGCACACGCCTGTCAATAGCTCGAGGTTAGTGTAAGATGTGTTTGATGGACAATTATTTGTTTCTCGTGCGTGGATCGCTATTCTACTAAACTTAATAGCATTCCAATATTTTCACCATGCTAGCTAATACAATGATGCATGAGGAAGGGGGTATTATATAACTTTGTTTTCACCGAGTTGCCATTCAAAACGGTATCCGGTGACGTCACTGCGTTTCACAGAAAAGGTACCACCACAATATATTAAATCTAATGATTCACAACCACTACATATTATTTACAAAATCATCGCCAAAAATACTTATCAACCTCTAAATAAACACTTAGAAACATGATAATTTTGTTTACGTAATTTTACGTTTTTTTCAACTACTGCCTGACTTGGGTCGTAGAATGTCGTTTGAGGGTAGGTATGTCCTTGAAAAAGTCACAGGTAAGCGATATGTGTGACTCATCCCCCTGATCTGACCCTAGAGAACAAAGGGTCACGTCACAGACTTGTTGAAGTAGCGTGTGTGACGATTTGAGTCCTATAGAACAATATGTCAGAGTGCGGTGACGATGTGGTACTATATATATATATTTTTTAAATCTAGCTTTTCTCTCCATATTTAATGACGCTTTTATAGTCCTTTTATTTATTTAATCTAGCCTCAAATTACAAAAAAATGTGAAAAATACACCAAAAATAAATTATTATAATAATTGAACGTCTTTGACGATGTACTGAAGCAATTTCAGTGCAATATAGTTTATTGAAATGATGCTGTTAAACCGTATGACGTCCTAACAACAATAGTGTTAATATTGCGTTTTGCAAATAATATGTTTTTTTAATGAAAATTTAATCTGACAATAGTTTTGGTGAATCATAGTTTTAGCCAGTCTGTATATTTTATGTTTTTAGTTTGATTTGCGATGTCATTTTCACCTATATATATCTGATAAGGCCGACGACTCGAATTAAACCTCTAGAACAGTTCTGGGTCGCGGTATCGAGACACAACTTCAAGTGGATGAAAATTAAAATTATTTAACCCTTCGTGATGACAACTATTGTCGTTTTTAATTCTGTTTTATTAATCAACCAAATCACTGTTATTGGGAATGAAATATGTGTGTACTCATCAAGATTTACAAATACTTGAGCTCAAATAAAACAAATATAAGGAAGCCGAGACACAACTTTAAGTAGCTGACAAATTAAATGATTTAATTTAGCCCTTTAAGGGCTAACGAGTGACTCAGCATGGCGAGATCAGCAGACCACCACCGTCATGCAATTGTTATTCAAATTAGGAGGTAGAATACCATACCTGGGCCTACTGATCTGCGGGAGTGAAATGATATGTTTTCGTTCAGGTCACAATAAGGATGTCGTGGGTGACACGTATACTTTGCCCCGCCCCTAACGGCTATTGTTAACGGAATGACTGCTTCGTGGATGAAGTAATAGATTGATAATAGATAGTGTGATTGTCATGAAGGTGATCGTGACTTCAAGGTCAGGCTTTACATTCACATGTTTGCACACAAGTGGACTTTAGCTCACACACTGAACATATAATTACTTATTTTGTTAGTTCCTGTTGAGCTCAATTTTCCTGCCACTAAAGTCTTCATTGTACAATGTTGACCATTGCAGCTGTGACAATAATTACATTTAATTTGCAAATAAATATGTTTGACTCAAATACACTTTAATTTGTTAACCACCTGAACTTCAGCCACACGTGCTTCTTTGTACCTGTTTACGACATGAGAGTCACAGTGTATAACAGTGGAACTAATTTAAGAAACGTTTAATTTGTAAAGATTAGTTACAAAATTGCATAAAAATAGAAACAGTTTAAAGCAGGCGATATGAGAACCCTTTTAACTCCTCCCTGCTAAACCATCTAACGGCCGGCCCCGATTATATTTGTTTTGTTTTTTAATTTTGTTATTAACACCAGCTTTTAATCATGTCAAAGATAAAACGTGACATCAATCAACAAAATTGTTAACACCCATTTTGTCAAATCTGAGAAATGTTCACCCACTTGAAGTTGAAGGGGTCAGAACAAAACCAAGGCTAAGTCAATTTTTCAGCTATTTGAGTTTGGGGTACCATAGCGCAAAAAAAAGCAGTGTGCCATGTGTCTACCACAACATATCATGAAAATAACCAATTTTGAAGACGTAAGCGGCCATTTTGTTCAGGACAAAATCAAGGCTAAGTCAACCGTTTTTGTCCTATGGTACCCCTAACTCAAATAGCTAAACTTAGTCTTGGTTTTGTTCTGACCCCTTCAGTTGTGGATTGCGTCAGCGAGACACAACTTTAAGTGGGTGAACATTTCAATTAAATACTTTAGCGGCCAAATGGTTTAATGCACCACGTGATCTTTTTTCAACCATACTGTAGGTCTGGTATTATTCGCGAGATTTTAATTTTCGCGAATTTTGCAAGGAGGACAAATTCGTGAATTTAAGAATCTCGCGAAAATCATTATTATAATAGTGAAAATTCGCGAATTCTAAACTTCGTGAAATGTCCCAAAATCAGAAATTTGCGAGAATATTAAACACGCGAAAATTACCAGATCCACAGTATTCATTCAATAAAGGTTCTCAGCTTTTATTTTAAATTGTTATCCTTTGTTATTTGATAAAATCAGGAGTTTACAGCGCTGAAATATTTGTGTATAAGGGCCATTTTCAAAATATTTGAGCAAAAACGGTAAAGACATGTCTTCAACATTTTTTCAAAAAATTTGCATTTTTTCATTATTGTTATCATTTAATCAGTTAAAGACATGTATTTAGAACTCAGAATTTTTTAGCAAGCATTTATCTTGGAAAATCAAGTTTTTATTCCATATAATATGCTTGATTTGTCTTCACCGTGATGTGTCCGAAATGGATTGGCGATTTTTTGAAAACTTGTTAATGTCATATAATAACGTTATTGCAATTCACGAGAGGTTGGCCCCTATTCTAAGATGTCTTTTCTTGATAATAAAATAAAATATGTGCAAAAACATTGACTGAATCACCAGTTATTCAATATTAAGCCGTGGTCCAAGTTTTGGAATGCCAATGTCTTTACCGTTAACAAGAACCCATAAGGACTATTATTTTTGCAAGTATTCACCAGATGGCTCCAGCACGTAAATTCCCGGATCTAGTCAAATATTTTTTTCTTGAAGTAAACAAGATTTGATTTATGGACAAAAATAATTCCATTATAAGTGTAAAATAGGATGTCACACATAAAATGTCACTACAATAGGATGTCTTTACCGTGTATCTAATAACATTGGTTGAAAAATAAATAGCTGTTCTAGATTATTCTTGTCATCAGTACATGAAGAAAACAACGCTGTGAAGTCAAAAATATGCACATATCTTGTAAAATGTTTAGTTAATGCCAAAAAGTGTGTTTTTACCGTTATAATGATTTGTCTTTACCATTAAAACGGTAAAGACCGGCATAAAACGGTAAAGACAAATACTATTTTAAAAGGTAAGTTCTGTGGTAGATCAATGTCCCTTTAATCATAAGGTGTGGAAGTCTGCATACAATTATACTGAAAACCAGGCCTGCTATATAAAGCTTATATCACCTATTTATTTAACGATTTTTTTCTTTATCGTTACAGCTACATCCTTACCGCTACAAAACCGTCTTTACCGTTTAATGTTCTGTCTTTACCGTTATAAAATTGCCTACTATTTAAGCCATACCGGTAAAGACAAAAAAAGAGATTTCTATTTATGTCTCTACAAGTGTTAATATATAACATGCTGCTTGGATATTGCACACTGATGCTTGGCATAGTATCCTTTTTTTTCGCAAAATGTCTTTACCGTTATTGCTCAATTTTTTTGAAAATGGCCCATAAACCAATGCGGCCAAAGGGCTTTTTCTATTTGAAATCATCATAAATGTGTTAGATTTTTCCCCTTTATTTGAATACTTATAATATGGGTCTACGGCCATTATAAATATTGTATTCTTTAAGTTCGGTGATCGACTTTAGACGTCAAATTCTGAAGTCCAAAGTGATCACCGCGGATTGAGGGTGAATGTCCTCATGTATGAATACGATATAAAAACTACCAGAGAGTTGCATCAACAGATAGTTATTGACGTTTACAATGATGGGCGTGCGCGTTCTATGGTCGTGTCCTCAAAGTTTATTTTGAATCACATTTGTCATTCCATTGAATGTAGCTTTGTGATTTTGTTGTTTGCTTCCTAAGCAATTAACAAAAGATTATGGCTGAACCCTGAGGGGTGGGGGGGGGGGGGGGTCGGGTAGTGACTCTGTGAAAGAAGAGTTTATATTTATAACATTATACGTGGTATTGTATGTACAAAAATGCTTCCCCTTACAATTTTGGTGCATAATTGATTTTATACAGATTTGGTGAAATACGTTTTATGGTTTATATTTATCTCTGGGTAAAAAGCACCTAATATAATTGGAATCTTTTTATGTAAGCTACAAAGTTAGGAATAGGGTCGGATAAACAATAAACAATATACAGTAGGTTTATTTTCATAGGCCCAGCTTTGTCGGCTGCGATAACTCATTCGAGCCGGTCACTCGGTTTGAATCCCAGCCTGGTTTGTTATTTGTCAGCATGGTTGTACATATGAAGTGCTCGATGGCCTGGAGTGTGCAGTGTTGTCTACCCACCAAACACAAAGCATTTGTATAACACTTATACAATGTTGGTCCAACGTCGAAGACGTTCGGCCGACATTGTATAAATGATATTCAAATGTTTTGTGTTTTCTGGGCACGGAGTTGTGTTCACTCCTCTAGGCAGTGTCGCTATGCAGTGTACCCAATGATAGATCAGTGTAGGTGTTGTGCAATATACAGAACCCCTGAAATCATTTGATGGCATAATCCTGACATCCATTTTTCTAGAATTATTGTTGTATAGTGTCAAGGAGATGTAAGTGATTGGTGGGGGGGTGGGGGAGGCTGACAAATCAGAACACTTCCTTTGACACCACATGATTGACATGTGAAGATTATCTTACCACATATAACCCGCTTCAAAAACTTCCTCATTCTATAGCCTTTTGTGTTTTAGTCACGTTTTCTTCTCATTGACATTTAGGCTAAGGCTCTGGACACGTGTACGCTCTTATTTTAATTACTTTGAGATGTGAATTGCTCAAAGTAATTAAAAATAAACTTATTTTATGAAATATCCAAGTAAAATATTTACTTTTGATTTTGCTTTTATTTTATTTAGCTTTAGACAAATACATGTATTTAAAAACAGATACAAAAACATACACATTATATCATTTTAAAATTATATACAACATTGGTCGTGCTGCGCTGAAATAGGCTTATAGAAGCCTCTGCAAGCTAGGCATCAACTATATTCATATTCGTCTATGTACAAAAAGTATTCGCATAAAAGTATAAAAATTGATATACATAATATATGTTTCCCGCGCCAAAACCAGAGATAAAATAACTACATATTATTATAAATAGTAGCAAAAACACACTTGGAAAGCGTAGAAACCGATAAAATAAATACTAGTGGACCACTTTGTTAATATATAACTCGATAGCTATCATCCCATTATCTGTGGGGTTATTTATCAGTGCAGACACTTATTCACCTGATCTATATATACTAGAAACGTTACAGTCGCTTACATGAATACATCTAGACAGACGACCCCCAGAGACGAACGTTTTGTGCGCGAGAGATTGATATCGGAAAGCTGAAAGTTTGCTAAGTTTAAACTACATCATTTTTGGATTAAATACTCCCATTCAAATGGTCTAATTTATCCTGCTTTTATTTGGAAGAGACTATTATGATGATGATGATTTACAACCGTCACCACCGCTTTCCCAGCAACCACAATAATGTTGTCCCAATGTTGGGTCAATCCTGGTTGAATGCTGTAGACGATGGCCAACATTAATACAACACTGGTTCAACACCTCATGTTGAATGGTATTCCATCTACTCGGCGCTGTGACTCAAAACAAATACCGAGCACATAGTAGATAATAACTTTCCGTTTGTCATAAGAGCTATGCTTTGTTGTCTCGACCATAAACAAGGTGGAGCTATGCTAGTTCTCAGGCCGACTTGAGATTGTGTGGGTGTGAAATAGTCGACTGTCAGGGATGCAAATAGGATTTGGTACACTTGCACCTTAAATGCGGACAAAATCTCATTCGTGAATTTGTCCAATTATTTAAGATTTACTAAATGTGTATAACTAAATCTGCAGATTTTCAATTGGGCACAAATGGCCAACTTTAACCATGTTAACTGATCGAGTTTATAAACATCAGAGTATCTCGCATTTACTTGAAACTGACAATTTTTTCTCGCACTGTCAAATTTACGTGATTAGAAAATATAAAGGAATTATACAGAATGTATAGATATGGGTTCATTTTCCGATAAAGCGGATGAAAATAACGTTAGAAAATGCCGACAAAAATGTAGCTTTGAATGTGGAGGCAAAAAAAATGAAATGAATCGGGCTTTAGGCCACCTTTGTGCACATATAGGCTAAACTGGGCCAGGAGAACCTCCTGAGGATGGTGAGATGATTGAGATGACACTGTCCTCCAGACACAGGATTCGAAATTCGAGCCCTGGCGGTCTGAGGCCAAGCACGCTACCTCTCGGTCACGGAGGCTCCCCACAATACTAACTTTCACACGTGGATGGGGACGAAACATTTTTGTTTCTTTCAAACCGCCGAGACCGGGAACGGAACCCCGAACTCTGGCGCGAAAGGCAGCGGTGCTAACCACTACCCTAGGGCCCCCGTCCAATAACGTTAGAAAATGCCGACAAAAATGTAGCTTTGAATGTAGAGGCGTTGGCACTGCACATCATGCTCTAATTGGTCTCGTCAGACTATACATGCTGTGCTACATATTTTTCAGATGACATTTTTCTGCTTGGTTTGCGATTTACACAAGGTGCTTGTTTAGTGACGGCTCAACATTAGACCAACATCCCTGACAATATACATATACTAGCTTACATAAAAGATAAATCGGCTTTCCATTGTCTCTCTATGTTGAAGACGAACACCTTGAGACTTCACCATAGAATGAAATTAAAACAGACTCTATGTTCATCAAACAAAAATAGAAAGATACATTTTAGGGAGTCGTCATTGATTTAGGCGTCATTAAAAAACCCTTAATCTGCTAAAGAAGCATACATGCGTCTTCACACATATTTTAAATAGCATTAATTTGTCAACCCTTTCAGTGCGGGGATCGACTTTTGACGTCAGATTGTAACAAAAATTGTAATGACCTTAGATCCATAACATAGGTATTCAAATGAAGCAGAACGAGCTAAATGTTACACTTGAGTAGTGTGGAAACAAGTTTCATTCACTTTGAGGTGTGAATTGCTATCGCAATGACATGAATGAAACAAATCCTGATAAAATTACCTGGTATGGAAAGGGTTATCAAAGTAATACATGGCATACATCTGTTTAGACAATAGACAATGCTGACATAAATAAACAAAACTTGCTTATTGGAATTATTATTTATTTTCATCATTGGAAAGATTTGTCTAATACTCATGATAATATAGATAGATGTTTTATTGACAAAATAAAAAGTTACTAGACTTATTTTTCATAAAAAATAATATGATAGTAAAATATGTTAGTAAAAACATATTTTATTTCACCAATTGGAAGAAAACAATATCAATTTTGATACAATTCTAATACAATCAGAACTTTTATAATGGTAATGATAATATGACACATTTACTTTATCAAACATTTAACTCATATTTAATTCGGCTCTTATGTTCATCACTAGGTGACGTAGATTGCAGGATTAATTCCTCCATTTCCTAGTCTCAAACCAAGGGACTATTTCCTAAGATCACCTTCATATAATACAATTCTACCAAAATGGCAGACCCAAAACCCAATAGACACAAGACTTTGAACCAATTTAGATTTATTGTTAGCCCAGCGTCGCAGACAGTAGGCCAACATAAAAACAGCATTGGTTCAATGTATCTTGTTTTCTTAGTAGTTTTCTTTAGTAGTAGTTTCTTAGTTGTATCTTAGCACGATCTTAGCACAATGTTGACATGTAATAAGTTTTGGTCTATCGTACTGAATACAACCCTTCAATATTTAAAACGTCCTCATTCTATAGCCTTTTGTGTTTTTGTTACGTTTTCTTTTCATCGACATCTTTTTTTCATCGTTTTCTTTTCATCGACTTTTTCTTTTCATCGGCTCTTGACACGCAAATACACAGTCTTATTTTATTAACTTTGAAGTGTAATTTGTCACCCTACTTTTACATTATTTTAAACAATGTCAATGTTTTGTGTTGCTTAGTACTTAAAATATATTTGTAAGTCTACTGTATTGTGCATTATATGATATGTAGAATATAAACACATTTCCACGGGAAATACATATTGCGTGATAGAAATAATCATACACGCAGATCTCAATAGACAAAATACTCTGATCTAATTCTGTACGATTAGGAGTATCGTCCCCTTGGATATGAGAGGGTGTATCTGCCACTTTACAAAGTGGCAGATACACCCTTTCATATCCAAGGGGACGGTATCTCGCTATATGTATGAGTAACAGGCACGCCCTCTAACAATAACATTTCCCGTACAAGGGTGCATCTTATACGTCAATTACTTTACCATATCACATATCATTTTTTGGTGTCGTTGTCGGCGTTGTCGTTGCTACTGCTGCTTTGTTATTGATTTTGTTGTCATTCGTGTTTTTTTTTAATACCATATTGAGGCTCTGTTTAACTGATGCAGCAGCATATGCAAAATATTTGCCGATTCTTCAAACAATTTTTTTTGTGAGACCTGAAACCAAATATTTGCATGACTATACGTATATTGTATAATCATTATCAGCACTATCCTGACTATGGTTTATAGGGATTTTTTTTCTAAATGAACGAGAATTTTCCTGCTGATACCACATTTTCAAAAAATTAAAGCTGTTCTATTTTGACTATTGCTGTAAATTAAATAACCACGTTTCCTATATCTTTTTGTTTGTTGGCCCTTTATATGATATCTATCCTATTGTGTAGATTTCAAAATGTTGTTTACGTGATTCCGTCATTTTGGAAAAATTGCCCTGAAAACAGGCCGTTTGTATCTGGTCTATACCATTTAAATTAATTAATTTAATTTAAGATATAAATATGGTGCTAGTTTCCATTCCCAGACTCCGTTATTATAGGTTTTTCGTCCAGGGTCGGGTACTTGAAGCATAGCGATAACTCAAAGTGACGTCCGTAAGGTTTTTCTGCTGTTTCTCATTGTATGTCACGTTAATAGCCGCTCCAAATGTTGTTCTATCATGCGATGTGTATAAAATTAAATGTTAGTTCAATGCCTCCCTATTCTATATCGGAATATTAGACAGAATCAACTCTGTGATAACAGAGTTAGGGGTTTTGTCAATTTAAAAAATAAAAAAAAACCAAGAAAAACTCGGAAGTGGGTGGGTGGGTCAAGCCCTAAATCGGATTATTTATTTTTTGGGGAAATTTAGATCGGGGGGTGGATGGGTGGGGTCTGGCCAATCCGAGTTTTTCTCGGATTTTTGGATTTTTTTTAACTTGACAAAACCCCTTATCTAATTGTACTTTTTACCCACTTGAAGATGTATCTCGGTGACGCGATTTGCAACTTCAAGTGATTGAAAAATATGGAGATATGTTAAATTTGTGGCATATTAATTTAAATATTGAAGATCAAAGACTCCTTCAACATCCAAAGGGTGTTATTTAATGTGCTGTCGGAGTGAAGTGAGCGAGTGCATATTGTTTTAGAAGGACTAGGAATATCTTATTGTGATGGGAGCTTAAAGGGTTGGAATAAAGTGTATGAGTTTTTCCTAGACGTGATCACTATTGAGAATGAGTATAATGTTTTGTGACAAAGAGTTCATTACGAACTTAACCACCTCCTATTAGTGACGTCCTAATAGCTAGCTGTCATCTTCACCTCACTGATAGGATTTCAAAGATAATATCACAAAAGCACGATCCCCAACGCTGGTCCAAACCTGGGTCAACGTCTAGATTCGAACCAGCATTGGTCCAGCTCTGAACTGGTTCAATTCAGACTCAATATCTCTCTGAATTGTTGATAGAACATTCAGTTGCTATGTGTTTTTTTATGAGATAAGAAAACTGATGGAAATCTATTTCAATTAGAACATTGTGTGGGGTGAAAATGTAAACATTGAAATGTACTACAATATACTGAACCATATGAGGTAGTGTCAGTTAGACTAACAGAGTTGTATTGTTCATTTATATTATTCATTGCTAGCGTGATTAGGCCCTATCAGCTTCAAATGATATGAAAATATCTGCTTATCAATCACTTCATGTTATGAATGTCAGTGACGTTTTATTTGTCGAAAACTGACTGATTCAGCCATTTGAATGTATGTAGCGTTATTACGACCCATACATCTTAGCTGGTAAAACTGTTATTTAGGAATGAAATATGAGTTTAAACATGGATATTTTCAAATATCTCAAATTAAACGAGTTATTTCTACACAACACAACTTCAAGTTGTGAACATTGTGATATGATAACTTAACTTAGCCATAGAGATAAAATATTGGCCGAAATCACACACATAATTGGCCTCGATCACCACCCAAAATTGACCGAAATCGCTAATATTGGCCGAAATGGTGAAAATCACGCTTCGATTAAATTCACCATCCACGGATACTTCCCACCCTGTATGTCTGCCCTGGTGAATATGGGGCTGGCCTGACACAAGCAAACATAAATGTTTCCCTGACGTCATCAGTATTTGCTGAGCCGACTTTATCATTCACACGTGTCCACCCTGTAAACAGTGTTACAGCAATCCAAAGATAGCACAGCAATGCTGGTATAATGTTGGGCCAGCGTCGCAGACGGTGGCCCAACAGTGAACCAACATTGGATTAACGGTTGAATTGTACAGCTGTAAGCACAATGCTTTGAACCAATGTTCGCTTAATGTTTTTTCGAAACATGTACAACAACAAAAAACAGCACAAAAAACACAAAAGATCTCCAGGGTTTGAATTTGGAATCTTGTGTCGAGGGCTGTGTCATCCCACCATCCTCAGGGGTTCCTCTTGGCCCAATTTAGCCTGTATATATGCAAAAAAATGGCCTAAAGCCCGATTCATTTTATTTCATTTGAATTCAATCTATTCCTATGCTGTTAATTGGTGAAAACGAACATTGATAAAGGGTGAAGATAACAATATCAGCAACAATGATATATATTAAAAACTTTTGTTATATTATAGTTCGATAAAAACATAATATATATATTTCCTAAACTAAAATTGTATCTACTATAATAAGAATGTATGCTATGCAGAGAGTAATTATGTTTATATCGCCCGCTATAGCCTTTTACCAATTAATTAAATTATTTAAATTAAAATTTTCACCCACTTGAAGTTGTGTCTCGCTACCGCGATCCACAACGTCAAGTGGGTGAAAATTACTCATATTTGTTTAATATGAGAGCAGACATTTGCAAATATTGCTGTTAAAACGCACGTTTCTTTCCCAGTAACTGGCATTTAAACGTTAATTAAAATACACCTGTGACGTCAGACTATTGTTAAAACTATAGAATCGCATCTACGAATCTACTGCTATTTTTAATACTGGCCAGGCCGGCACAATATACGGGTTTAATCATAAACCTGTTGCATGACTTAACCATGCGACTAAAAAATGAGGTTTTCGATATCAAAAATCTGCCTTTTTTATGTATTTTAAGTCGAAGAAAGAACTCAATTACAATAGATTCATTGATCCGAATATACTCGGCGCTGTGCGCCTAGTACATTCGGATCTACGAATCTATCGAATTTCGTTCTTTGTTCTTAACACAAAACTGAATAAAAACAATAATCGTGCTTAGCGATTCAAGGGTTTATATTATCTCATAGTTATCTGACCACTATAGGACTGAGAGGGTTATTCCGTAATGCAGACAATACACCGCCCATTGCTAATTAATCCCCTGATAAACGTTAAATAGCTAAAATAACAGATTAAAACGTCAGTCACTTAGCCGCGAGGCACAATTTGAAGTAGATGGAAATTAATTGAGATCTCTTTCAACCCTTGAAGCCTTTCAGTTTGGGGACCATCTTTATACGTCAGACGATCCCCGAACAAGCCTTCTTGTATTTTTAGTTTTATTATAAGGCTTGTTTTTTTATCTTGAGGGCGGTGACCTCTCACAGGTGCTGGTCACCTGTCGCCACTTGTTCTGTACATTTTCAGTATAATTGTATCTATAAAAAGTCTAATAAAAAATGCGTGGACCGTCTTTGAAAGTCAAAATCTGACGTGTACATATGTCAGATTCTGACGTCTAAAGACGGTCCCCACGCTGAAAGGGTGAAAAATAACATGTTGATTAATTTTCTTAATTTTGACATTTTTATTGTAAATCCATGTTAACGCAGGCTATAGAGGTATCCTAGAGTGTTAACAATTTCATACATGCAAAAAAATAACTAATGACAGCCACAAACTCATCCTCAAAAACTGATACACACCATGACTATGCCACGTTCTGAGCTTAAACAGAACAAATCCATAACGCTTTTTGTTAAAGTTCAAAAATGCCAGAAAGTATACCATATACTAAGATCTACAATTTGGTTTTGCAGATAGCCACACCTTTTTCTTCTAAAAATCTGATACAATCCATAAGAATACCACGCCCTGAATTGTAATTTCATATAATTAATATACCCGGTTATGTTTTTAAAAAAGAAATATTCATTCACCTTGAGTTGGGAATCGCGGTAGCAATTCCCAACTTAGAGTGAAAAAAATCGGGGGAAATATAGGTGTTACGCGGATCAATGAACCATAGATTGGTTCCCTCAATTAATAATGTGTCGGTAGACCCTCGGTCTTTAACCCTTTGACTTCCAGGCCGGGGTGCGTGCCAGGATCCAGATAAATATATTTTTCGTCATTTGAAGCAGGAATTGCTAACGCAATTTCCAGCTTCAAATGACGAAAAATACATAAATGTAGTATATATTTGACGAAAATTTGTGTCATTTTATGGTTACGTTCATTGACGAATGATGACGAAAATTTCCGTCATGTATGGTAGTAAAAAGGTTAAAGTGTTTCAAACCGGCGTGTTTACTTTGACCTCACTCGGGTCACGGTCACTGCAGACAATTATTAGCTTATAGCGAGTGACAGCAGAACACTGATGAAGAATGTCACCAAAGCTGAGTTTATAAATATCAGAACATAATACTGTACTGTATGTTATACATAGTACCATGTTTTTTTTTGTCTTGGTGCGGGAATGAGAATGATGGAGCCCCATCGTCATATCTTGGCAAAGCCTTTGAATTTTATTTCAAGTAGTAATCATTCATAATATCGAAATATACAGTGTTTTATTTGTGGCAATGCCACTTACCATAATTTTAATTCTGAATGTCATACCATGTATATTGTCATGTGATTTTAGCAAACTAACCAACTTGTGTATACATGTACATATTCCCATCATTTCTATGACAAGTAAGTCTGTAATGACTTTTATTTATGTCTATGAAATATCTGTTTGTCTATAGTCGGAGCGTATAGAGTTATTCAAGTAATATACATGATGGACTTTCTGGAGCAACCTGTTGGTGTACAGTCCCGAGTCATAACACTACTTGGTTATAATTACATCAGCGGGTAACCCTTTGAGTTTAGAGTTTATATTTTGTTGTAGCTCCAAATGTAAATGAAATGAATCGGGCTTTAGGCCACCTTTGTGCACATATAGGCTAAACTGGGCCAGGAGAACCTCCTGAGGATGGTGAGATGATAGCTCCAAATGTATTTCATTTCCCTTTGAGTTTGTTGTAGATATACTTTCACATGTTACATTTCCCTTTGAGTTTGGCGTTTAGTTGTTATTGTACCTCCAGATATACTTTCACATACTACATTTCCCTTCGAGTTTGACGTTTACATTTTATTTTTAATATATGACGATAATGACATTTATGTTTTATTTTAGCTCTAGGTCACATGCTACATTGCCCTCTTATTCTTAGCTTCAGATATACTTTGATGTAGATCTATTTCCATGTGGATTTAGCCTGCATGGTGTGACGTGGCGCCCACCCAACTAAAAATAAAGATTATCTTAACTTTTTGTCATCTCAATTAGGAAAGGTAATATGCTCTCACACCCCTGTACCGGCGAATTGTTAAAAGCCCTGTTTGGACTTCACCCCTTCAGCCGTGTCACTTATCCCCGTATATTGAGAGGAGTTAAATTACTGTTATGATTTTGGCCCACTATATCTGGAAACATTGGCATCATCAAATAACAGCTGACCTGCGAACACTAGACGTTTACCCATTGATGGTACCCTTTCAAGCCTGAGTTTACCATTGTCTTCTTTATCCACTACAAGCCGCGAATTGCTGTCGCAAATCTCTTGTAGTGGACTTGTAGTGGATGAAGATGACTTGAAGTGGGTGAAAAATTAAAAAAGTGCCCTGTATTGGTAAACCAGTTTCATGGAATTTTCATTCTAAAGCCTTTAGTTGTGGGAGAATTAAATCTGTTTTCAGGGATTTAAAATGATGCTTCAATGCATCGTGAGGGCTTAAAGGGTTAAAGGCTTAAAGGGTTGCTGGGACAGCGTCGCAGATGCTGGCCAAACATGAAACCATCGTCGTGTCAGCGTCTTGCGTTTCCTGCATGGGTACATATTGTGTCATACCATTGTCATTCTTAAATGACATATACCTAATATGTCATATTGTTGTCACCCCTATAAACACAACACGTGGATTCTGTGTTTCTCTACTGCTGCTGTAATCTCAACATTAAACAGACATAGAGCCAGCATGTAATGTGTCTGGGATGTTTTAATAGTAAGTAGGCTTAATGTCAACTACCGTCTGCACATAGAGAGGGCTAAAGGCATAATGCTTGCTGGGATTAGTATTAAGAGTTTCACAACATCATTTAGATCATACATGCATATATACTGCAGCGCAAAGCCAAACGGTAAAGACAATATTTCTTTTAGCTCAGTACCTTCACCGGAAACCCTTTTGAATGGCTACTCGGTGGAAAATAACGTTACATAAGTCAACCTCCCCATACTTCATTGTATTAGATTGTTAGGTGACATCATTGCAGGTCAAGGTTATTGAGTTTCACAATGTTGACTGTTCATCGAAGCGAATCCATAAGTGTATACCAAATTCCGAAACCTGATATGTCCCCCATCAGATACTCGTATTTGCGACTGAAATGAGTTGTGTATACGACTGGTAGAAATCCATTTGCTAACTCTATTATCTTTTAGCAGACGATGTATTTATTGAATTACACAACGACTAGTTACATCACCTATTTAAATCTAAATATATAAACACACATGATGTTCATAATAAATACATCTTTAATTCCATATATAATTTTTTTATTATTAAAAAAAGTCATTGATTTTGACCGGAAACACAATTTTGTAATTTTAACCCTTAAACCGCGAGATTAAACAATTTTACTTTCCACCTACTTGAAGTTGTGTCTCGCTACCGCAACCCACATATAGTGATTGAAAATTTATCATATTTTTCTAATTTGGGACCAAACATTAACACATTTTTTAACTTAAATACACATTTAACTCCCAATAATAGAGATTTAAACGGCCAATAAAAAAGATTAAAACTACTATAGTTGCGATTTGAAAAAAGATTACAACATTATATTATTATATTAAAGAATAAAATACATCCGCTGAAGTGAATAATTCAAATTTTGATCCACTCGAAGTTGTGTCTCGCTATCGCGACCCACAACTTCAAGTGTCTGAAAATTACTGATATTTGTTAAAATTTTATACCAAACATTTGCAAATATTGCTGTTGACCACTCATTTCATCTCAAATAACAGTGAATTGATTTGTTAGTAAGACATATTGGAAACGATTGAAAAATGACTATAGGCCTAGTCGTGCTCAGCTGTGTGAGGGCTAATTTCACAGCTGCCATCAGTCACATCGCACATTTAAATCTAAAAGTTTAATACTGTAGATCTGGTAATATTCGCGAAGTTCTGATTTTCGCGAATTTTTGGAAGAGGAAAAATTCGCGAAATTCAAGAATCTCGCGAAAGTTATTTTTGTAATAGCGCTACTAAAGAAAAAGGAAAATTCGCGAATTCTGATTTTCGTGAAAAGTCCCAAAATCAGAAATTCGCGAAAATATAAACACGCGAAAATTACCAGATCTACAGTATACTATAAGATACGCTGTATTGCGTTCCCGTGAACTGTTATACATTATACACATGTTAGATGGTGAGAGGGAAAATAACGTCTGTTAACATTATGGCATGTTATGTCACTATTAGTACTTGTATATTTAGATTTATACAGTGAATAGTTACATAATCACCACACATATGTACATATGGAAATACGCCCATTATGTGATATGTCATAATTATAGACAAACAGACAGACATAGAGATGTTTCATGGACAATGATCAAGCGACATTCCAAGCGTATTTGTCACAACAGTCTTTTATTTCGATCTATCCATCTATCTTATGAATACAAATTTACCCAATAAGAACGAGGTCAATCAATGTCGACTAATATTTTTCTTCATAACACAAACATTATTTTTTTTAAATATCTTAAATGTTGTGTAGTTTATTCATGACAGACCGACTATTAATAGATATGAAAAGCCGCTTTCTTTAACGATGCCTAGGAATGCACTCGATATTCTTTATACGCCCATCCCCAGCTAACACTAGACTTTACTCGAAGCATGCATAATGTTGGTCCATCGTCTGCGACTCTGGCCCAACATTATGCATGCATTGTGTAAACAGTGGCTATTTGCTTCCTGGACATGTGACGTTACGAACTCCACCCAAAGTTCATGCAGCAGGTCTCTTGTCGCTACAGTCCTCATATACCGTGAGGTCTTCACAATTCAGGTAGGATATCAGGTGAATGAATGAATAAATGATGCACTTCAACTAAAAAAACGGTTTATCTGGCCCAGATAATATTCTGATGATCGTGGGTTCAAAATCAGATGACACTGACCTCCAGACCAAGGATACAAAATTCGAATATGGCATGGCGATCTGGGATCGAGCACCTCACCCTTTGTCACTTGGTCACAGAAGTCAGGGTGATGTGTTTTATTCCCGTTGCGGTCAGTATTTTGCATTAAAATAACAACATTCCAAGCATGATACATTGAGTTGGTGTTGTTTTAGCGTTGTCCAGCATTACTTGAACGTCACGTGATTTCTGGGGTGTCTAGAATAACTGTACAAATGGGAAAAGAAACTTTGTAAGAAACTTTAATAATGATTAATTGTTAATACCATTGCCAAGAAAATATGGCAAACGACCAGTGTGGAACTTGTTCTTATAAATATATATACATTATAAAAAAATGCATACATTTAAAAAAAAAAGTGTTAGTACTCGTGTTCGTATTCAATATATTACAAAGTATTGCATTCGTTATATTTGCATATCGTCGTCCCATGCCTACATTATACAAATCACGAGAGTTGGTGGTCACTATAATAACAGTCTGGCATTTCTATAATTAGTAGGAGCGGGTCTTTACAATTAGCATTCGTTTTGTTGCACTTTCTTTGTGATGACGTCATCATGATTTGATTGACATCACGTGATGTGATGACCTTTGATCCCGCTGCTTGGGATTATTTTAAATCAGTCAGCCGAGCATGATTCTGTTTTCACTGCCAGTGTGTTTCTGTAAGTACTCCCCTGGGGCTTAACCTTTTCGGCGCGGGGATCGTCTTAATCCTTTCACCGCCGGTGTCGCATATAGTCGAGTTTTCATTTTTTATTAGCACATTAAGTACCACCTTTAAAACATGTTAAGGATAAAATATGACATCATTCAGCAATATGTGAAAACAGTTGACCTCCATTTTGTCAAATCTGAATAATTTTCACTCGCTTGAAGTTGTGGATCGCGTCAGTATACGCATAAAAAGTATACAAAAAAAAAAAAAAAAAAAATATTACATGTTTCTCACGTTAAAATGTGGCATTCCTGATGCAATTGCTAGATTTAAAGGTCACTACAAATATATTTATGTAAAAACCAAGATCTCCTAAACTAAAATGTCTGCTTTATGTCAGACCATATAAATAAATTGCTGTCGAGTGGTTGATACCAAAATATTTCAGCCCTTTAAAGGCTAAGGGGTTGTTAAAAGACCGCTGTCAGCGCGTGTCGTCCTCCACCAAGCCAAATACGAGACGTTTACCCAATGTCGGCCTAATGTTGTGCCATCGTCTAAAATGACGCCCAGCATTAGCCCAGCATTGGATGAAAGTCTCGTTTTGCTGTGTTCTTTATTTGCCTGTTTTTCTTTTCACTTGCGTATATTGGGTGAAACGCCTTAGCCCTTAGAGCGCTAAATTAAATAATTTAACTTTCATCCACTTGAGGTTGTGTCTCGCTAGCGTGACACACAACCTCAAGTGGTGAAAACTACTCAGATTTGATTACTTTGAGACCAACAAATTTGCAAATCTTGATGTTTAAACACACATTTCGTTCGTAATAACTGTAATTTAAATGGCTTATAAAACGGATTAAAAACGATGATAGTGGGCCGTCGCGTTTAGCGGTTTAACCCTTTCAATGCGGGAACCGTCTTTATATGTCAGAATCTGACGTCTAAAGACGTAATATTCTGACATCCAAAGTCCCCGCACTGAAAGAATTAAAAAAGTATTATGGCCGCCGACCTTTAACAGAGGTATTCAAATGAAGCGGAGAGAGCTAACTAAGACATTTAGAATGACATCAAATTGAAAAAAAACCTTGGTCCCCATGGTTTGTAACAAGTAACAAGTGATTTATTTCTGATGACCTTTTATAAAGGTAAGATAGACATGGCAGGAGAGAGCTGGCTAAAACAAAACATACACTTAGTTGCACGAGCTCTATACGTCAATTTACAGATATGTGATATATTTACAATGAGAATTACTTAAATTTACTTAAAATGCCTTTTATGAACAGAGACTTGTTTTGTATGTTATCAGACTTGTTATCATTCATAAGTTTCTTTTTCCATTGAAGTGGATGTTTTTTTCCAAAATTTACTTTCGACGTATTTTTTTCTTTCATTTTTAAAGTGGCTGCAGATAAGTAAGTAATGATATTCATCACCTATATCTTCACGGCAGTAATGTAGAAGCATACCCCAGCGCTTCAATGGTTAAGGGTTACGATAACACGTCTCTGGCAGTTATAATGTTTACTCTAGGGTAGCAGGAAGTCATGGTCATGCTGTAAGAAGACTAACAAAAACAATCTCAGGCGGGGATTATGGCGTCCACTGGGGTGTGTCTGGGTGTGACGGTAAAGGTAAAATATGACTGAGTAGTTCTTCTTTGTTTAAAAGTAGCAGGATGTAATGCAGTGCTGTAAGAATGCAAATAAAAACACCGTGAGAAGACAGACAAAAACATTCTCAGACGATAATGACAGGGCTCCGTGTACGCCCGTCTGCCTGAATGTAAGCCCGTCCGCCAAAGTGCTTGGTAAATTTAAAATGTGCCTGATTTTTTTTCTTTTTTCAGCTATTTATCAGCTAGCGTAGAATATATTGCGTCATCTGGTTTGTTTTCAATAAAATCATTTTAAATAATAGTAGGCTGATTTTATCTGCGACCAATCAAAGAGTGACTCAGCCTGTCACATGACGAGATCGGCAAATCACCGCCGTCATTCAGTTGTTTTTTAAATTAGGGGGTGGAATAACATTCTGGTGCCGAAATGGTCCAGCCGCCAGTGGAATCAATATATGAAACGCCTTAACCCCTGAATCCTCAAAGAGCTGAATTTTTTCATGAAAACCTTGGAGGCCAAAGTGTGTTTTTTTCGATTTGAAATCATCATAAACGTCTTAGTTAGGTCTTTCCGATTCATTTGAATACCTATGTTATGGGTCTACGACCATTAGAAATATTTTTTACTTCTACATTGCGGGGATTGACTTTAGTCGTCAGAATCTGACGTCTACAGACGTCAGATTCTGACGACTAAAGTCGCTCCCGGTGCTGTATGGGTTAAACCCGTAAGTTAAATAATTTATATTTTCACCAACATGAAGTTGTGTTAAAGTGCTTAATTTGAGATCAAATTATTTGCAAATCGTGATGTTTAAACACACATTACATTCCCAATTATTGTGATTTACCCTGCTAATAAAACAGATTTTAATCAGAAAGTTTATTTGTCACACAGCATACAGTTTTATATAATACTTTTTAATATAATTTCAATTTCATAATGATGATTTCTGTGCTTATAGGCATTTTGCCTGTTTTTCAGTTAATCTGCCATAATGTAGTGTATATTTAATGAGCTGAATTGTACTCATATCTACATGTACTGTGCATTGCGAATAAAAAAATAAATAAATAAAATAATATATTTTAATCATTAACAATGTTAAAGTAGCACATTTCCAATTATTAAAGCATTGTAGTAATCCATTGGATTTCACCCATTTGAAAATGAAAAATGTTCAGATATGTCAAATTTCAGCTTAAACGTAGCTATTTCTGACATATTTCACATTGAAAATTCGTTATATGAATGCTTGAAAAACGTTGAATCTGATTTCTAAATGATTCGGAAGTGTACAGTGAGAATCCCTACGATCACGATAAATAAAAAAATATTTACCACAGCAGACTGAGTCGCTATAACATGTGTAAAAACCGCTCCATTTTATATAATAATTATTGACCCTTACGTCGCTAGTGTCGAATAAAATCGTTTTTAATCGACATTTTTTGCCGATGAAATCACTATGATGAATGAAATGAGTGTTTAAACATCAAGATTTACAAATTATGGGTCCCAAATTGATCAAATATGAGAAATTTCCACCAACTTTAATACCACGACCAACAACTTCAAGTGTGTGAAAACTTAAATCATTTAATTGAGCGCTTCAAGGGTTAAAAGTAACATTGATATATTGCACTATTAGTTGCATGCAAGGCCTGTAGGCCCTAGAGGGTGCCGGATTGACATGTGTGTCAGCTGGTTTGTCAATATGGTCACGGTTCACTGAACACCAAAGGCTTACCCAGCGAGCACGAGACAGCAACCCAATACTAGGCTAATACTGGGCCACTGTCTCAGCCGCTGGGCCAGCATTAGCCCAGCATTGGGCCGACGTCTCGTGATCTCCAGGTAAGAGGCTCGGCCGTGGCGCAACAACAACATAAGATCTTTTTGGTGTGGCGGCGGGTCACACACGCGGGTCACGTTAGGAGGGTCACATCTATAGGCTGTGGTTAGGTGAGGGCGTAGACGTTATAGTCACACGACGATCTCAACCTGTCCGCGTGTGACGTTATGTGGTTATGTGAACGCGGGGAAACTGACAGATACTACTAGTGTGGCAGTGAATAGGACGTACATGCCGGAAATATATGCTGGAAATAGATTCTGGAATTAAAAGGTGGAAATAGATCGTGGAAATATCTCCTAGAAATAGATGGTGGAAATAGTTACCAGATGTAGATTTTGGAAATAGCTTATCGAAATAGCTCCTGGAAATAGATTGTGGAATTAGCTACTGGAAATAGCTGCTGGTAGCTGGTTGAAATAGATGGTGGAAATTGATGCTAGATATACATGGTGGAAATAACTAAGGGAAATTGATGCTGGAATACTTGCTGGGAATACTCGGGAATAGCTGGTGGAAAAGATTGTGGAAATATCTGTAGGAAATAACTGCTCTCGGAAATACCTGGTGGAAGTACATGCCGGAAATAGCTACTGAAATAACTGAAATACTAGTTTGATTATACCGGATCACCCCCGCCCTGATAGGGTAATCAAGCTTTCCATCTCTCGCACACGGATATAAACCATGGATGTATCATCATCCAGCTGACACCAGGCTGTGAGGTACTCCACAACAATACAAAGGTGAGATATACAGAAGATTGATATCAAGTGAAAACTTGTGAATCTTCAGATGTTATCCTGTGCTTATTCGTTAAGTGTGTTCAAGTGCATTTGAATTTGGCGCACCATCGTTTTTCCTACTAATTACATAAACATCAATTAAGGGTAAGATGGAAAATGTATTTATATGATATACAAAACAATATCGTCAGATGATAAAGTATGTGTTTTTATTCTGTATATATGTTATTTAACCCTTTCAATCCTGAATTTACCATAGTCATCTTCATTCACTACAAGCCGCGAATTGCTGCCGCAATTCTCGACTTGTAGTGAATGAAGATGATTTGACTTGGTTGAAAAATTAAAGAAATTCACCACGTATTGGTAAGCCAGTTTCATGGGAATTTTCGTTCTAAAACCCTCAGTTACAGGAAAAGTAAGTCTGTTTTCAGGGATGTAAAATGATGCTTTAATGCATCGTGGGGGCTTAAAGGGTTGAAATCAATCTTACAAGCGATAAGCACGACTAGACTAAAATTGTGTGCAATTCGTTTGATTTGTCGAACTAATCACTGTCAGTGAGAAGGAAATGAGTGTTTAAACATCAAGATTTGCAAAAGTGTGGTCTTAACCCTATAAGCCCCCACGATGCATTAAAGCATCATTTTACATCCCTGAAACTATGATTTTCCGACAACTAAGGGTTTTAGAACGAAAATTTCCATGAATTTTCCGGTAGCAATTCGCGGCTTGTAGTGGATGATTGAAAGGGTTAAATAATATGAGTAATTTTCGCCCAACTTGGCGGTTAAAAGGTTAAACTTAGATTTGTGAGTAATAAATAAATGAAGGGGGCTTTAGATGACCTTTATACACATCCAGGCTAAATTGGGCCAGAAGAACCTTCTGAGAATGGTGAGATGAATTATTATTCACTGCCATTAAGACGCAGGAGACACGAACCCTGACGGTATGCTGAGCATGCTACCTCTCGGTCACGAAAGCTCCCCACAATACCGAATCTTTACGAGTAAGCGGGGAAGAAACATTTCTTTCCTTGAAATCTGAAGGCCAGATCTGGGAACGAACCCGTGATCTTCGACTTTACAGGCGGACAGCTATGCCAGGGGCTCTAGTACAGCTAGTTAGTCACTTGGGGGTTCGTTTTGTGAGAAAAGCACCAAAATTGGCAGGATGCTGCAAAATGGTCCGGTGAATCATATAAGAGGAAGACCCCAATCAATTTTCACTTTTAAAATGCTCAAATGAGCGAAAATTCAAAATGGCCGCCAAAAATACAGCCGTTAAGCAAGTTTGTGGTTTTCTTTGCAAGAAAAACACAATAACTAGCAGAATGCTGCTTCACAGTATGGTGAATCACATAAGAGGAAGACTTACATCAATTATTTTTATTAAAATGCTAAAATCAACAAAAATTCAAAATGGGCGCAAAAAATATATCCATCAAGCAAATTGGGCGTTTTCTTTGTGAGAAAAAGACAAAAAACATACGAAATTATAGATGTTGCTAGGTTGAATCACAAGACCCCAATACATTCTTTTGAAATGCTTAAATTACTAAAAATTCAAAATGACCGCCAAAATAACGTATTGGCCAGTCTTCGGTGACATACGTGTATACACGCATATCTCTTGTATATAATCAGCAACGTGGGGGACGAAGATGTGGGTTGTGTTCACACACATACTAAATAACGTAGATCCCACTAAAAAAATTGTGTTTTAACTTATTTTATATATTCAAAATGGCCGCCACCTACATTTGGTCACATTTATAATAAATATGTTTGAGGGTTTTTTAATGTTAGGCCTATCTATAGGCCTATGTAAATGAATTAGCCTATATTAACTTGAAAGTAACCATACACAATATATTGATTATGTTATAAAATATGGGCAGGGCTACATTTTTGTTTTTATATATGGTAAGCCTAAACAGGTAAAGAAAACTCCTCAGTGCACGTTCCCTCAGACTCAGTCAAACTGACTCGTCAGTCACATTTAATTTATTTTAACTGCGTGAAATATTATAGAAAATCTAAGCAAATCGACAACACACATACACTTAGACACAAAAGAGACAACGAAACACGATTTCCCATTTATTTGAGCCTTTAAATTCACTCACATATTCGTAAAAAGCACTGATTGTCACTCTTCACTCATATGAAATTGAGATCTCCTGCTATCGTCTACTTCAAATATCCACTGATCTGGCAAACACAGTGTGCTCTTATTATGAAGAACACGAGGTAGTTTGTCCTCCAAGACTCAAATAAGGGATTTTCACAACAGCGGCCGTAGATAATATATATGAAAATACTAGCTCCAGATCTGCCTAGGATAGTTTTCATGGTACCGCTATATATCTTTAATTCAACATTCAACAGTGCTTCTAGGCCTACCTGGAAATTATAGGGTATTTGAATAAACCATGAAAATAAGTATCACTTTCAGATTGACGCTTCACGAGAGCATTATACTGGCGGGCTATCGGGTGGTGCGGGCTATCGACGAGTCCAATGTCACTTCTCCTGGAAGGGCTGATGCTATGATTGGGGCGCTACATATCGCCGCCTCGGAGCTAAAGGATCTCATCTGACACTCGCTAGAGTGGCAGATAGGATCCTTTAGCTCCGAGGCGACGATATGACAAATACACAAGAGACACATACTAGTGGTGTAAATGTACTTCCTTTTGATGAGTGGTGTACTGTAGAGGCACAAGCTCACCCCCGATTTCTGCATTGGGATAAAACGTTGGAAATAGAACTATTGTTGTTACAATATGTTCTTGCTTTTTCAATGGATATATTTGATATAATGCAGAGGTTTGTTGTCCTATTAAACAGCAGAACTTGTGACTTGAATAATGTCAATGAAGCTAGGGAGCAACTATTCTCCCAGAGGTAGAGAGAATATTCACCCTAATGGAGCAGCAGTATTGCAGCATTGCAAAGGTGCTGTACATCAAGGAGGATATGTTTGGGGCCAGGCATTAATTCTTTCGCCAGACCTCCCAATTCCAGTTGACTGGGGATGGGTCGAAAAACAACACAATTAGGCCCCTATGTTCTTTTTTTGACAACCCTGCCAGAGGTATCTCGGGTTTGCAGTCAGTTCATAAAATGTGGCTGTAAGCAAACATGTACAGGGCGATGTAAATGCAAGCGAAATGATTCAAATTGCACTGACTTATGCACATGTAATATATTGAATGACAAAAGTTGTAAGTAGTAGTTTTCGGGTACATTTCGAATATGTGTATATTGTTTTTGTCCATGGTTTTAACATACATTAATAATAAAATAATATATATAAGTTTATAATAAATGTAAAAATGTAGGCACTATGTCATTGTATTTTAAAGAAAAGTTATATAAAAATGATGGAGCTACAATAGAATAAACTGTATAATTGACGTTTTTTGTTATAGTTTTTAGATCCCCGAAAATCACTTTCATCTGGCCATTATCTTCGGGTAGATTGATAGTGGCGTACCCTAGGACCTCCGCACAGCTGCGGTGCCAATGCAGCTCTCGCATTAGTGCAGGCGTAGGTGTAGCCTTGGTAGCCTTAAATAACCGGCAATGGCGTGTTGTGGACATTAGGTCTCTCACGGGGGATGAATGGAATTACCCTTCCTATTGTTACTCTGGGGACTATCCGACCCGAGGATAGCGCAGCTGCGCGAAATGCCACGGAGTTTCTGCATTAAATTGCACAGCGAAATCCAAGTCACCGGCCGTCTGGG
The DNA here is from genome assembly GCA_964017125.1 of Flabesymbios commensalis. Classification (NCBI taxonomy): domain Eukaryota; kingdom Metazoa; phylum Annelida; class Polychaeta; order Terebellida; family Flabelligeridae; genus Flabesymbios; species Flabesymbios commensalis. The sequence goes on from OZ024916.1 coordinate 67,220,771, forward strand.
CATGTCTGGGAGTAGATCCCCTAGACATGCCCAGATCCCCTTATCAGGCGCTCTCAATAACCCACCATCCCATATCACCCCCACCTTCACATCATCATCTGTACATCATGTATCTCATCAATTGACTACAACGTTTTTATCGTATTACAATGTCACTTAAAAGACTTGTCATTTTTATTTACAAGTCACAACCCACAAACGTAACGAATGTTTATTTTCACCAATACATAGTTCACAATGGCAAATGTTGAAAAAAGAATTTTTTTTGGCAATTTCTTGCAAAATTATATTTATTGTTTATTTGCAAAATTTTTAATGTATATACATTTTGCATATTTTTCAACAATATTATTAAGCTAGTGGCCAGCAAACTTTTTCTAAATCACTATTGAATGTTAAAAATGTGTTCACTCTACTTTTTTAGACTCACTGGCACTTCGATTGACAAATATCACGCGGCGGCCATCTTGGATTTATGCAATTTAGAGCATTCCAGAGTGCAAAATCGATTGGGGTCTTCCTGAATCACTATTGAATGTTAAAAAATATGTTCATTTTACTTTTTTGAACTCACTGGCACTTCATTTGACTCAGCAAATATCTTGCGGCGGCCATCTTGGATTTATGCAATTTAGAGCATTTCAGAGTGCAAAATCGATTGGGGTTTTCCTGAATCACTAATGAATGTTAAAAATATGTTCATTTTACTTTTTCGAACTCACTGGCACTCCAATTGACTTAGCAAATATGACATGGCGGCCATCTTGGATTTATGCATTTTAGAGCATTCCAGAGTGCAAAAGCGATTGGGGTCTTCCTTTTATATGAATCAGCACATAAAAATCTATAACTGTACAGATTTTCATGCTTTTCTCACAAAACGAGCCCTACCCCCATTTTTTTAGACTAACTAGCCATACTACTCATTTCACGAAGACAAATGTTATGGTAATTTTCAGTCATTTATCATTAAAAAGTTAAGATGATCTTAACTTTTTAATGATGAACGACGGAATGTTCGTTCCCTTCAGCGATATTCATCAGCACGAAACATTTACTCAATGCAGGGTTAATGTTGGGCCGACGTTGCAGACGATGGGCCAATATTAACCCAGCATTGGAAAATCGCTGTCTAGAGACACGCCATTGGTCGCATAATAATGAAAAAGCTTTTAACTCTTTGAGTGCTTCATTACTACTTAACATTTTCCGTTCATTTGAAGTTGGCATTGCTCACGCAATTGCCAACTTCAAATGAAAGGAAAATACCTCTTAAAATTAAACCTCCTAAATTTCACAATGGGGGCTTTACTCAAGATTTATACATGCATATTTGTTCAATTTCTGTCAAATTTTAGTTGTGGAAAAACAGTATGAATGCGCTTATAAGCGTCGCCCGCACTCAAAGGGTTAAGTGATAGATTATGACATAATGATGCGCTGACGCCCAGATGACACGATACATTCAACCAGTGTTGTCCTAATGTTGGCCCAGCGTCGCAGACGATGGGCCAACAATAAAACAACATTGATTCAATATGTTGTGTTTTCCGGGAGGCATAAGTAGTTTTGCTACAAAACTGATAATAAAACTCATAAGCTGAAAAATTCTGTATAAACAGAATAATAAAAGTGGGATAATTGAAGCAATACATTTGGCGCACGATCGAATTATAGGCAATTACCGCCACAAACGGCCCAATATAGTGTGTCCTACAACCGAGTGTCGGCGGTGATTACCTGGTCTAGCTACTTAATTGTCATGGGTAGAATACTCTACTTTGTCCAACCCGGCCGGCATCGATTACTGATTTTGTTCTTGAAATTAGCGGTAAGAGAGTATACTAGTATATTAGATATAATTCGTTGAGATTTTGTTTACAAAAATGTCTATAAATATAAATTAAAATAAAGATTAGAGCGGTTTGTACGTAGAGTGTTACATTAGACGAGAGAGCATTGAAAATAACTCACCTAATACTACTCACGGCAAAACATATATAAGAAGAGACATACCGTGAAACCACACTCACACGATATCTTTGAACTGTGACTCAGTGCTTCACATACTGAATGAAGATGACTTGAGGTGGCTGCAATATTAAAGACAATTGCCACATTCTGGTAAACCAGCTTTATGGAAATTTACGTTCTAAAACCCTTGGTTGTAGGAAAATTAGGTCTGTTTTCAGGGATGTAAAATGATGCATCGTCAGCATCGTCATCTTCTGCTCAGTCAGCTAATCAAAGGGTTAATCACCTTTTGATTAGCTGACTGAGCAGAAGTGGTCTGAATGATTTATAGACATCATTAACAGAAACATGCCGCTAACTCTCAAAGCTCAAAGTTTTGTAATTGAATTTTCTATTCAATAGAAGGTGTTTCTCGCTGATGCGATCTGCAACTTACAATGGGTAAAAAATCTACAGATTGAACAAACTCAAAGTAATCATTTTTATATCCTGACGATTCAGGACATGTTTCGTCTTTGAAAAAACACTGTTTAAAATATATGTTTAAAATACGTGTATAGCTGTGATTTGTGGCCGAAGGGTTTTAGAACAGAGTGATATAAGTGGAGTATAATTATACCATGGAGATGGTAACTAGCTTCATGATTATGACTATACCAAACTAATTGATGATAAATTACTTGAGCGTCTTGCGACTAATTAGTTTTTGCGCGGTCAGAACAATTCACCAAATGATGTGGGGCGGGGGCCCTAGGGTAGTGGTTAGCACCGCTGCCTTTCACGCCAGAGTTCGGGGTTGGGTTCCCGGTATCGGCGGTTTCAAAGAAACAAAAATGTTTCTTCCCCATCCACGTGTGAAAGTCAGTATTGTGGGGAGCCTCCGTGACCGGGAGGTAGCGTGCTCGGCCTCAGACCGCCAGGGCCCGAATTTCGAATCCTGTGTCTGGAGGACAGTGTCATCTCAATCATCTCACCATCCTCAGGAGGTTCTCATAGCCCAGTTTAGCCTATATGTGCACAAAGGTGGCCTAAAGCCCGATTCATTTCATTTCACCAAATGATGTAGATTGTAATGTATCTTGTTCGAATTTAGGGCCCCGGGGACCATCCCACTATGAATCTTAAAATTAAAATGATAAACTTCCTATTATTTCCATTATAAAAGTTAAGATTTATCTTAACTTTTATGATGTCAATAAGAGAATGTTAAGATAATCATCATTTTATGATTTTAGTCCCCCAGATAGCTCATCCACCTACATGTATAGACAACGCGCGTCTTTCGCAGGTACTTCTTTCACAATTTGTTCAAATTCTGACGAGAATAGATTATTTGACCAGAGATCACCCTATACAGGTAATCTATATATAGAACGTTAAATTATGTCGCGAAGCAGTTTTTATAGAAAAATAATTCTCGCTGCAACTAGTTGTGACATTAAAAAAACAATGCACGGTCGAGAGAGGGAGATAAGAAAGTACTGCGGCACTATGCAAGATTTTATTTCGAAAAACTTCAAGAATTGTTTGTAGGGTACTATACCACGAGCATCACCGCATACTCTAGGCCTCTGAATAGTTTGTAGCACTGTACTTATACCATAAGCGATGATCAAAACTCGTTCCAGTCTACAGCGGAGCTGAATGAGTCGCCTTAATATGTGCAATGTACCGTAACACCAAACTCCCATCGGGCCAATTGCCAAAGAATACGTATATCAATTTTTAACGATGCTTCCACGTATATCAATTTTTAATTGTTATTTTGTGGATGGCATAAAATTATCTTTTTTTTCAAAACATGGGCGAATGATCGGCGAAATCGTCTGTGCATGCTGGCCGGATTTTTGAAAGCTGCTCCACCAATGTCAATTTTCACCACTTGAGCTTGATAATTATTTATTTTTAGTCCCGTCCTCTCCGTTCTTGGTTTATACAAAGCCATGCATGTATTTATAGCTTTTTATCCAAACATGTAACATACTGCCCATCACTTGTATAGCAACACGCTTGAGTTGATGTATTCATATCCATATAGTTATGATTTTAACTGTTTTGAGGGCAATGAGTGCAACCTACATTTCAGCGCTACTATCACTATTATAGCGAGGTTTATGTATATATATATACCTTATTAATTAAAATAATATTATTAATTTTGCATCAAAAGACACAACCTAAAACTGTAATATATCAAATAATATGTATGTGTGTGTAATATAGTGTCATATTTGTCATAGATACCAGTTTGTTGCGTGTTGTCCCTTATACACACGCAGATTATAATGTGTTTGTGTGTAAGGGGACACGAGACATTGAAACAATGTTGGCCTAATGCTGGGTCAACATTGTAGACGTTGGTTCAACTTTAAGCATACTTTGCGTCTTGTGTAAGTATACTTGTCCGTGGGCTGTTATTGATAAATGATAGGCCTATACAATATCAATATATGGTCCGGTGTCGTGCCAAGATATCAGACCCTTTAACTGTCACCTTTACAACGCTGGAATATATTTGTATAAACCATGGAGACCAAAAGGTTTTTTATTTGAAATTATCATAAATGTGTTAGTTAGCTCCTTCTGATTCTTTTGAATACCTAACCAGTCAACGCAAAACATTTATTTAACATTTGTACAATGTTGGACCAACGTCGAACACGTTGGGCCGGCGTTATGCAAATGTTATACAAATGTTTTGTGTTTTCTGGGTATGTAAAAATGACTCAACTGTCATTGTAATTTTTTTAATTCTTTCAGTGCGGGGACCCTCTTTCGACGTCAGAATCTGACAGATTCTGACGTCTAAAGAGGGTCCTTGCACTGAGAGGGTTACCTTCGGTTACCTACCTCTGTAGTAAACAATACCTGGTCGTCTAATTGTAGGCCAGAGGGACAGCACTCAATACAAATGCAAAAAGATCTCATCATTATAAAAAAGCGGCATACAAAGCGAGCTTGACAATCTGTTTATTCAGAAAGCAAAAATAAAGGACTTTTCAATACACCTTACTATTAAAGCGTCTTAATTATATTCTGAATAACCCATAACTGAAAGTGGATGAAAATCTAAAAATACTTTTATTTCTTGCAAAGGAATAAAGACGATGGCAGCAGTGCTTGGCGCATAAAAGGTGCATATTATGGGCGTACATGTACTGATGGCGTACTTATAACCCAGCAAAGATGAAATACTGACAAAAATATACATTATCACTTTGAACGCCAAGTGCGACGATATAGTCGCTTTTTAATCCGTTATTAATGAACAAAAGCATTAAAGAACTATGAGAAATTGTCACCCACTTGAAGTTGTGGATCGCGGTAGCGAGGCATAATTTCAGGTGGGTGAAAAGATAATTTTTTCAATTTAGCGCCTTAAGAGCTAAAGTACATTGATAATAACCACTTTGCTTTCGTGAGAATTTTCAGCAATAATATTTCTAGGATAGAATGTAACAAGACTTGGAAAACCCATCGGTTATGCAAATATGAGCTATATTATATTAGCAAAGCGTACTGATCACATAGCTAAAACAGCTGCGTCGTCTCGTTTCACTAATCAATAATATTTACTTGGTCAATTCATGTTGATAAATGTGATAATCGAATCGTGACAACCCACATGCGTTAAACTATAATCATGATAATGTCTAGCATATTGGAATGGGTTGTCAGACCCATTACTTGTGTTATAAGTTAACTCTCACAGCGCGGGGATCGACTTTAGACGTCAGGATCTGACGTCTGTAGACGTCAGATTCTGACGTCTAAAGTCGATCCCCGCACTGTAGGAGTAAAATATTTTTAATGGCCATAACATAGGTATTCAAATGAAAAAGGAAAGACCCAACTAAGACATTTATGCCGATTTTGTTATCCATGGTTTATGCCAAAACATTTGTAATTGTTAAGATTTTATTATTAGGAATGGGTTGTCACACACATTTTTCGCGTTATAAGTTAGTCCCTACATTAACCATTTCAGGGCGGGGACCGACTTTAAACGTCAGATTTTGACGTCTGTACAGGTCAGATTCTGACGTCTAAAGTCTCCGCACTTAAAGAGTGAAACTCTGACGTCTAAAGTCTCCGCACTAAAAGAGTGAAATTCTGACGTCTAAAGTCTCCGCACTAAAAGAGTGAAATATCTATAATGGTCGTAGACCCATAACATAGGTATTCAAATAAAGCGGTAAGAGCTAACTAAGACATTCATGATTATCTCAAATTGAAAAAAACTTTGATCTCCATGGTTTATACACAAATATTTATTAAAGTTTTTTCATAATGAGCATTGTTGTGTAAGTAAACTAACAAATATATGTGTTATGTGATAGCAATTAGACACCGGATCAGGCTACACTGTATGACCTATATAGAAACAGTGGCACATATCCAACTATGGATATCAATAATTAGGCTATATAAATAACATGGTGAAAACATCCACAGGGAAAAGTACATTTTATTTTTGTGGCCCACATACTGAGATTAGGCTATACACGGATTAGCTGAAGCTGTTAAAGGGTATAGTACTATAGTATCCTTTACAACGAATAAATATGTTTTGCAAAAAACAGGGTTTTTTTCAATTCGAAATCATCATAAATATCTTAGTTAGCTTTTTCCGCTTCATTTGAATACATATGTTATGGTTCTACGGCCATTATATTTTTTAATACTTTCAGTGCTGAGGTCGAGGTAACGAGTCAAAACTTCAAGTGGATGAGAATTTACATTTTTAAAGCAGCGCTTCAACCCTTAAAGTGCGGGGATCGACTTTATACGTCAGAATCTGACGTCTATGAACGTCAAATTTTAACGTCAATAGCCGGTCCCCGCACTGAATGAGTGAAATATTTATAATGGCCGTAGAACCATAACATAGGTATTCGAATGAAGCGGAAAGAGCTAAACTAGACATTTATGATGATTTCCAATTGAAAACGCCCTTTGCCGTCATGGTTTATACAAACAAAATCAACGCTCTACGGGTTAACATAATGTCCACCATATATCTTAACGTTCTACGGGTTAACATAATGTCCACCATATATCTTATAGCCAATTTTGAATACAGGTTACATAGGCCTAATTGGTTGCGTAGTTGTATGTTCATCCATTATCACGTTATTTACAAAAAAAACATTGAACACCAAAAATTTGTACTGATTTGTAAGTAATTTAAACAACAAAAATGTAGAGATAGCTATTGTGTGGATGCATATGCTAAAGCCAGGCTGGGCCCTTATAGTTAATACTGCATATTTCAGACTTTATATTTCAGACTTCAGAGACAATCAAGCTGGGTGACAACTTCAGACTTCACACTTCATACTTGATACTTCACTGCAATATAAAGTTTGAAGTGTGAAGCCTGATATAAGAAATGTGAAGTATAATTCCAGCTTCAGATGAAAAAACACTACAAATCTGCGCTATATTTGCACGTCACAATAATCCGCACATTGTAATAACAACGTAGGTGCGTACGTAGTATCAAAGTACTCTGAAAGTACTGACACAAAATAAGTATCCCCCGCGACACAAGAGGTTAAACAAACAGTGGTTTATAAGTGACTCACTCAGGGGGATATTCAGCCAGTTTGTGAGGGTATAAATTCAACATAGATAATATAATACCACACAATTGATGCATGGAGGTGTGACCTTCACAAAATGAATACCAACTCAGCAAACACGACACATCTACCCAATGTTTGACCAATGTTGGGCCAGCGTCGTAGACGGTGTGCCAACATTGATCAAATATTGCGTTGATTTGTCGTGTTTGCTGGGAAGTGCCTTCAACCTTGTCAGCCATCATGAGACATTAAACCAATGTGGGTTAATGCTGGGCCAACGTCGAAGACGGTTGGCCAACATGAACCCAGCATTGCTTCAATGTGTTGTCTTGCTATGTCGCCAATTACTGTCAACACTTTGTTACCCACTTTTTCCCTTTACAATGTCACAAGTCTCGATGTTCGAAAGTTTTTCTGTTTTATAAATACACATTCAGTTTTGTGGAACAGTCATGATATTTGAGGTGAAATCGAGTTTAGGAGAAGTAAACTATAATATGTTAGTTTATTGTATTCTGGATATTGACCGGTCTGCTGCTGAATCGTTTGCTTCTACTCTTCACCATTTAAAGATGGAATTGCAAAAGCAATTTCCAGCGATAAATGATGATTTTTTTTAAATTTAAGAAAAAAAGAATGTATTATCTATTTTTGTGACAATTCAGTTGCTTTAAACATGTTAAAAACAGTATATAATCGGTCCTAGCAGCACAAGGGTTAGAGTGTAAACTTTATATATGTGGTCCTAGCAGCACAAGGGTCAGAGTGTAAACACAATATATACGGTCCTAGCAGCACAAGGGTTAGAGTGTAAACCGTATATATGCAGTCCTAGTAGCACAAGGGTTAGAGTGTAAACCGTATATATACGGTCCTAGCAGCTCAAGGGTTAGAGTGTAAACCGTATATATTCGGTCTTGGCAGCACAAGGGTTAGAGTGTAAACCGTATATATACGGTCTTAGAGTGTAAACCGTATATATTCGGCCCTAGCAGCACAAGGGTTAGAGTGTAGAACGTATATATTCGGCCCTAGCAGCACAAGGGTTAGAGTGTAAACCGTATATATTCGGCCCTAGCAGCACAAGGGTTAGAGTGTAAACCGTATATATTCGGCCCCAGCAGCACAAGGGTTAGAGTGTAAACCGTATATATTCGGCCCTAGCAGCACAAGGGTTAGAGTGTAAACCGTATATATTCGGCCCTAGCAGCACAAGGGTTAGAGTGTAAACCGTATATATTCGGTCCTAGCAGCACAAGGGTTAGAGTGTAAACCGTATATATTCGGCCCTAGCAGCACAAGGGCTAGAGTGTAAACCGTATATATTCGGCCCCAGCAGCACAAGGGTTAGAGTGTAAACCGTATATATTCGGCCCTAGCAGCACAAGGGTTAGAGTGTAAACCGTATATATTCGGCCCTAGCAGCACAAGGGTTAGAGTGTAAACCGTATATATTCGGTCCTAGCAGCACAAGGGTTAGAGTGTAAACCGTATATATTCGGCCCTAACAGCACAAGGGCTAGAGTGTAAACCGTATATATTCGGCCCTAGCAGCACAAGGGCTAGAGTGTAAACCGTATATATTCGGCCCTGGCAGCACAAGGGTTAGAGTGTAGAACGTATATATTCGGTCCTAGCAGCACAAGGGTTAGAGTGTAAACCGTATATATTCGGCCCTAGCAGCACAAGGGCTAGAGTGTAAACCGTATATATTCGGCCTTAGCAACACAAGGGCTAGAGTGTAAACCGTATATATGCCGTCCTAGCAACACAAGGGTTAGAATGTGAACTGTATATATTCGGCCCTAGCAGGACAATGGTTAGAGTTTAAACCGTATATATTCAGTCCTAGCATCACAAGGGTTAGAGTGTAAAACGTATATATTCGGTCCTAGCAACACAAGGGTTAGAGTGTTAACCGTATATATTCGGCCCTAGCAGGACAAGGGTTAGAGTGTAAACGGTATATATTCGGTCCTAGCAGCACAAGGGTTATAGTGTAAACCGTATATATGCGGCCCTAGCAGCACAAGGGTTAGAGTGTAAACCGTATATATTCGGTCCTAGCAGCACAAGGGTTAGAGTGTAAACCGTATATATTCGGTCCTAGCAGCACAAGGGTTAGAGTGTAAACCGTATATATTCGGTCCTAGCAGCACAAGGGTTAGAGTGTAAACAGTATATATACGGTCCTAACAGCACAAGGGCTAGAGTGTAAACCGTATATATTCGGTCCTAGCAGCACAAGGGTTAGAGTGTAAACCGTATATATACGGCCCTAGCAGCACAAGGGTTGGAGTGTAAACCGTATATATTCGGCCCTAGCAGCACAAGGGTTAGAGTGTAAACCGTATATATTCGGTCCTAGCAGCACAAGGGTTAGAGTGTAAACCGTATATATTCGGTCCTAGCAGCACAAGGGTTGGAGTGTAAACCGTATATATTCGGCCCTAGCAGCACAAGGGTTAGAGTGTAAACCGTATATATTCGGTCCTAGCAGCACAAGGGTTAGAGTGTAAACCGTATATATTCGGCCCTGGCAGCACAAGGGTTAGAGTGTAGAACGTATATATTCGGTCCTAGCAGCACAAGGGTTAGAGTGTGAGCCGTATATATGCGGTCCTAGCAGCACAAGGGTTAGAGTGTAAACCGTATATATGCGGTCCTAGCAGCACAAGTTATACAGGGTTTACCTGGTGACAGTGTCATAATCCACTTGGTTACTGTGTTGACCTCATTTCGCTGGATACAATCACGAGTTTGTAAAACTGGCATAATCAATGTATAATAATAACAACGGTAGACAATCGTCAGACCTTTTAAATACTGGCAACGTTTCTATTAGCATTGAAATTGCTTCACACTGCATAAATATTTTTTTTAGTGATCACATTTGCAGATGCAGATCTGAAATAAAGCAGACACTTTAAGGTTTAGCAGATCTAGGATTTTATATAAATATATCTGTTTTTACCTTTAAACATGTTAAGCATAGCAATTGCATCAGCAATATCATATTAAAAAAAGGATGTATGAGTCACTTATAGGTTTAACCATTAAATCGCTGAAATAATTTTATATAAACCAAGAAACAAAAATGTTTTTTTCAATTTGAAATCATTATAAATGTCTTAGTTAGCTCTTTCCGCTTTATTGGAATACCTATGTTGTGGGTCTACGACCAGTATATTTTTTAACTAATTCAGCGCGACTTTTGACGTCAGCATCGTACGTCTATAGAAATAATATTCTGAAGTCTAAAGTTGCCCGCGCTGAAAGGGTTAATATTCTGTTCATTTCATGGCAGGGTGTTTGTAACGAGCCCTTTCACATGCTAGTTTGACATACATATCGCAGCAAATATGATCAAATACTAAAACGGTTCTTTGTCATATTTACATAATTGTAAGGTAACAACATGCTGAACAACTTAGCAGTAAATACATCTATTTGTCCTTCTGTGTTCTCTGTGTTCTCTGCTGTTAACAATACGTTTTACAGAATAATTATAGGACCCGACCACACCCTTATTATCCTGGTTATTGTGCTGTCATGACGATGTACCCCCCTCCCGCCCCCTAGGCCTGATCTCTAGTAATATGATCCCTCAGAGTGATGTCCTTATTCACACAGACCATGGAGATAGTAAACCTTTACTATCTCCATGCACAGACTAATCACTCCATGAACAGACATACAATACAACGTACCCTCTCAGTGCGACATCTTCCAACTGACTTTTCACAAAAAATATATTGCACAAAAAAGTTCAATTAAGCAGATGCAGGCATGTAATAAAACGTACTTTGTCAATAAGAAGATGTCTAGTTTTTAATTACTTTTTTCATTTTCATTTATTTGAAACTGACATTTGCATCACAATGAAAAATATAATACGATGATATTAATTCTTTCAGTGTGGGGATCGACATTAGTCGTCAGAATCTGACGTCTGCAGACGTCAGATTCTGACGACTAAAAGCGATACCCGCTCTGAAAGAGTTAAATATCTATAATGGTCGTAGACCCATAACATAGGGATTCAAATGAATCAGAAAAAGTTAACTAAGTCATTGGTAATAATTTCAAATTGAATAAAACCCTTTGGTCTCCATGGTATATATTTAAAAAATCCAGCGCTTTAAGGGTTAAACAGTGAAGTGTCTGTCTATGTATTGATCGTTATCAGATAAATGAGTAGCATAGACGGTTTGTCAACTATTTATAGTTTCTTTAGTGTAGATATCCCTCATCAGATTGGTCACGAAAGCTATATCGACCAATCAGATGCAGATAAAAAAGGTCAATATATTCTATACTATATAGCTCCTGATACAAATCAATTTTTAAATAGCTGAACATGGCAAAGTAAAAATGAATGAATGAATGAATGAATGAATGAATGAATGAATGAATGAATGAATGAATGAATGAATGAATGAATGAATGAATGAATGAATTAATTAATTAAATAATTAGTGAACGAATAAACGAATGGATTAACGTATCTGGTTTACTATGCTATGTAGATACCAAGAAACTTATGCATGATTATGCAAAATATAAGTAGATGGAACTTCTCCAGAAGAGGTTCAGTATATATTGTTCATTCTCGCATTCCTGTTTCTGGTGACTTTCTAATCCTCAGTTGTAAAGTATACAAGGGTTCATGGTAATGTGGGGTGAACACGACACGACTGATATAATCGCTAAATCTCACTGGGTCAAATATGTGTGAAATGTCTGCATACTGGTGAAAGTCAGTCTTTATTCGTCGCTTAGGGTTATCCTTGTGCGAACCCTACGATCAAGGCACACTCTTTGTACGACCTTTCAGATTAAAAGCCGCAGTTAATAGCGTGTGCCCTAAAACCATGTGACCTGGGGCTCAGGCCATATTCAGGTCAAAACCAGAAATGTAGCGCATGGACATAGTAATACACATCAGGAGTCAGTTAGTAAACGTGTACAGGTCTTTTTATCAACATGGTTTATTTTGCCAGGCAAAATATTCATGTAAGTGGCATGTTTTGCGAGTGACAAATAGTTACAGACATTTTAATTTTATCCTGCAGGCTGGATGTCAAACTTAGTTACGGTGCTGGTCACCTGTATTTTTTTACAATTGCATATTTGCACGATTATTGTTTATATTTGTAAAAATAAAGCCTTTAATAATTAATACTATAATATTTTTTTAAAAGTAACCTAAATCTTTTTTTAATGGCAGCTCTAGAAGTACATATTTTAAGAATGTCTACCAATATATATGACAAAAAGAAAATGATGAAATGTGGCATATACAATGTATACAATGTCTGTATTTATGTGGTAGATGTGGACCGTGTAGGATGATTGTGACGTCACTCTGGACATGGATATAGCATGGAATCAGGGAGGGGACTCCAGCGGCTACACGAGTCAACAGGAGCACTATGAGGGACGGAATGACTCACAGGTCAGTTAGTAAAAATATAGGTTCAGTGGTAGACTGATAACATTATATTTCAAAGCTATGTTTCAATTCAACTTGTCAATTATATGTCAACGCTCATTGAAACATGAAAAATATTTGAAATTGTCAAATATGTACGCTCGTCAATCAAATTGTTTTGAACAAATAGCTATGGGGCTTGAGGCTGAGCTGAATAAAATTTAAGATCCGGAAAAAAAACAGGCAATTTTCTTTTATCTTTTCACCTACTGGGAAATTTTTAACCGCAATTTTAACCGCAATTCTCATCTCAGAGTGGATAAAAATTGCCCTATTTTATAAAGTATAAAATATGGAAAAGAAATTTTTGAAATTAAAAGGTAAAGGGTTAAAGCTGAATCGAATAAGCTAAATTTTCAAGATCTGGGAAAATTCGCATATAATTTTCGATTATATTTTAAAATCCCATTGAAAAAACGCTACTAAACTGTGCAGATCATGTTGTTTTGGTTTTTAAACACCACAAATATCTGAAATAAAAGCAAAATTGAATAGTTGCTTTAAAATTAAATTGAAATTTGTGAAATGTAATTGCTCACACGTCCCTGTATCGTCAGGTTAGCACCGTTATTTTGGGTTTAATTTACGTCGTGATATCTACATCAATTACAAAACAAGGGATAATGTACAACCACAAATATATATCCGACCACACAATAAACACGATCTGTTAACCAAATTTTGATTTATTGTTGGGTCAAAGTCGTAGACGGTGGCCCAGCATTACATCAACATTGGGCTAACGTAACGTGTTTGCTACACAGTCTCTCGTCTGCATACGATGACCCAGATATCATGAGCCAAAGGACAAGTGGTGCATGAATACATAATCTTACATTCACCAGGTGGGGTAGTAGTGCAGTCGATGCGCAACCTGGTGACTTGCTGATATTTAATTTGAGGACCGCAGTAACGAGAAGTTATTATAAACCAGTTAACCATGTGTTGGGACCTGGCAGCTCCAATCCGGCACTCAAATAAACATAGTTTGCATACTATTATTTATTTTGTTGTATTGTCTATCGTCTATGCCAAACTTGGTATTTGCTATATTATCTTTCTTTAATATAGTCAAATAGACCTGTACTTCTTAAATGCATGCGCCGAATTTAATGGATTCTAAACCAGGATTTTAGTTTTGACCCAACATGCATTCGTCCGATGTCACCAATTCTCTGTAAATAGTGATCGTGTTTCTGTGGTCCCCCGAAAATATGGAAAATAATTTCATAAAATTCACAACTTTATGTGAGTGAAAAATATTCAGCTTTGACAAAATGAAGGTCAACGATTTTGAAATCTTGTTGATTGATGTCACGTTCTATCATGCTCAAAAGCTGGTACTCAATGTGGTAATTAAAATGAAAAACACGACTATAATCCGGACCGGCGGTTAAAGGGTTAGCAATTCAATTCAATCAGTCAAAACAGATTAACCCTTTCAGGCCTGAATTTACCATTGTCATCTTCACCCACTACAAGCCGCGAATTGCTGTCGCAATTCTCGACTTGTAGTGGATAAAGATGACTTGAAGTGGGTGGCAAATGAGAAAAAAATACCTTGTATTGGTAAACCATTTAAATGGAAATTTTCGCTCTAAAACCCTTGGTTGTAGGACAATCAAATCTGTTTTCAGGGATGTAAAATGATGCTTTAATGCATCGCGAGGACTTAAAGGGTTAACATGTCAAATCGCAATAAAAAAGACAGGAAAAATAGCATACTGGATATTGTTATGACTATATAGTTGAATAAATAGCTAAAATAAGTTTGTAGAGGTATGTAGACTGTAAAAAAATAAGAAGTAATAATAAATCACGAAGGTGACTCTCTTTCTTAGCAACAAATATACCACTAGGATAAACTATATAAATTTACTCTACATTAATTTTGATCTTAGGCACCTTGTGTTTTTCAATATCAAGCTAGTGCTCTCCCATTTTTTGTAAATCGTTCCCATTTTATACAGTTCCTCATATTTTACGAGAATATATCTTACTTGTTTGTTAGCTTTCCACATACCACGCTATCTGCGGAAGTGTAGCTAACTACGAATGATGCCTAAGGTTATAATACAGTTAATCATTTAACTGTGGTACCTTTGATCACCGGGCATTAGATATGGTACATTTGACAGAGGACATTTAAGATCACGGTACGATAGTCTGTACATTTATTGGCACGCCAAGTACTGCAGATGGGTAATAATCTACGCTACAGCGTCTCTGTTAACTCCATGACTACAGTATGCTTACCAAATCTGATAAAGGGCCAATTTTGTGAAATCCCAGCTGCACTCATTTTCAAGGGCACACGATCCAAGCCCTGTACCAAAAGTCACATGAAAACTTATGAAACAGGATCGCATGATTTTCGCTGATTTCTCAGTTAATTTTCAACAGCGAACCCTACTTTTCAAAAGAATCCCAACAGCCCTGAAAATTTCGTAAAATTATATAGCGTATTTCAAAAGCTATACCATTTGACATTTAATAAAATAAAATTACGACGCCCCACTATAAACCCATTAAACTAATTCTAGAATTTTATTACATTGTCTATTTTTTGAAATATTCAATATAATTTTTTTGTGAATTTTTCGACCGCTGTTAGAATTTGAATGGAAAACGGCCTTTGCAAAATTTCAAGGAAATCGGTTCAGAATTGGCGAAGAAATCGGCGAAAATCATGCGATCCTGGTTTAATGTGACTTTGGGTATAGTCGTTTTGAATCCATCGTCCCCTTAGATATGAAAGGGTGTATCTGTCACTTTAAGTGGCAGATACACCCTTTCATATCTAAGGGGACGCCATGTTCTTAGCCGTTTAAATCTCAGTTGTTAAGAACAAAATTTGTTTAAACATCAAGATTTGCAAATGTTTTGTCTCGAATTAAACAAACATGAGTATTTTTAACCCACTTGCAGTTGTGGATCGCGAAGCAGCGATAAAATAGCACTGTGTGAACGCGTCTTGTTTGGTCAGATATAGACTTCTCACATTTCGTGATGGGCGGGGGCCCTAGGGTAGCGGTTAGCACCGCTGCCTTTCACGAGTTCGGGGTTCAGTTCCCGGTCTCGGCGGTTTGAAAGAAACAAAAATGTTTCTTCCCCATCCACGTGTAAAAGTTAGTATTGTGGGGAGCCTCCGTGACCGAGAGGTAGCGTGCTCGGCCTCAGACCGCCAGGGCTCGAATTTCGAGTCCTGTGTCTGGAGGACAGTGCATCTCAATCATCTCACCATCCTCAGGAGGTTCTCCTGGCCCAGTTTAGCCTATATGTGCACAAAGGTGGCCTAAAGCCCGATTCATTTCATTTTCACAGTTCGTGATCGTTCTCATTAACCACCGCGTCTATAGTACCCCCTAAACACCCTCTGAACGGCGTAAAGTGATACTGCCGTGCTTAGCAGACTTTTAACTAAAGCTACAACCACTCTAAAACCCCTGGTGAGTTCAGTCAAACATGCAATGGCATAATTCGTAAAGTGCCTTTTTTATGCCTTGGTTAAGTGAAAATTTGCGTGTTCCTCCGGTATAAATATTTATTTATGTCAATTTAGCTTTTAAAATCCAGATTTGACATCACACAAAATGTATTTACTGCTTCCCTTAGATTACTTTTCCTTAGTGCGAAGACGAAATTGCTCATTCGATTTCAGAATTTAAAAACAATATTAGAAACAATAGAAAATGGCCTAATTAATTATTGTAAAAAACTGAGATTACACAAAATGATGTATTTACATTGAACATTCCCCTAGATTACTTTTATTTATTTTAAAGATCAAATTGCTAAGCTGGCATTCCGAATTAAAATATATATATTTAAAACAATAGGTAGAGGCCAATGGAGATAATTGTCCAACATATAGTATTTGAAGTTATTTTTGCTCCATTACCATTGTTATCTTCATCCACTCTAAAATCGCGAATTGCAGCATGAATAAACATGACTTGGAGAGGGTGACAAATGAAACGAACCATTTGTTATTATTAAAACAGTTCCTATAACATTTCCATTATAAACCACATAGGTTTTAAGAAATTCTCCAGTCACTGATGCGTGTCTGCTGAGTATATACACATTGTGACTGAAGGACAGTAGCCCCACGGTCACTGATGCGTGTCTGCTGAGTATATACACATTGTAAATGAAGGACAGTAGCCCCATCACAAAGGTATTCAAATTAGGCGGATAGAGCTAACCAGGACATTTTGATGATTTCAAATTAAAAAAAACTTTGATCTCCATGGTTTATAAAAAAATATTTCAGCGTTTTAATCCTTTCAAGCCTGAATTTACATTGTCATATTCATTCACTACAAGCCGCGAATTGCTGTCGCAATACTCGACTTGTACTGGATGAAGATGAGTTGAGGTGGATGAAAAATTAAAGAGAATTATCATGTATCGTAAACCAGTTGGATGGACATTTCCATTTTAAAACCCTTAGTTGTAGGAAATTGAGTAATTATTCAGAGATGTAAAATGATGCTTTAATGCATCGTGAGGGCTTAAGGGTTAAGGGTTAAATATGAAGTGTAATGATGGGATCATTCCAGATGTCAAACCGCAGCACCCAGAAAACACGAGGCATTCACCCGATGCTGTTTCAATGTTGGGCCAGCGTCAAAGACGGTGGCTCAACATTGAAACAGCATTGAGTGAATGGCTCGTGTTTCCTGGGCATATATCTAGATTGACACTATGAAGAAAACTCCCGGTACTCTAACCTATAACACCCCCGGGTCTATGATCAGGGGGTGAAGCTATCATACATAATATATTCCCTGAATTACGTCGTGTCGAGATGTTTTTTTACTTTGATTTCTGTTGTAAACGCCCTTTATTAATGTGACTATCTAGAACAAGGTCAATATCCCAATATGAGGTCCAATCTGGAGTTTTGAAAAAAATATTGCTATTATTAAAACAGTTCCATGAACATTTCCGTTCTAAATCCGTAGGTGTGCAGAGTTAAGTCATTCCCCGGAAATGAAAAATGATGCTTTAATGCATCGTGAGAGTTTAAAGGGTTAGAGATATTTCTCCAGTCATTGAGTAAATTCATATTGTGCATGAAAGACCGTAGACCCATAACATAGGTATATTCAAATAAAACGGAAAGAGATAACTATAAGACATTTTTTATGATTTTAAATTAAAAAAACCTTGTTCTCTATGGTTTATACAATGATAATTCCGCGCTGTAAGGGTTAATGGTAGCTTCATTGTGTATTGAATTACTTTAACGAAAAACAAGTCATTTACCCATATATATATACATATGCGCCTCTAGCCGGTAGAATGTCTCTCACTTGTCTCGTACGCCGATTTAAAGAAGCCATTTAACGGGAAATATTTCATCTGCCTGACGTTTGGTGACATTTACGCCTCAACGGTTTCTATAATGATAATTGTTACTGGGTGGTTGTTTCCACAGAAGTATAGAGGTGTAATACCCAGTAAACAGAGCCCGATATACCTATGGTGCGCTAGTCAAAAGGCAGTATCTGCTTACTTGTGAAGTAAGCAGATACTGCCTTTTGCCTTTGCACGGCAGTATGTACGACTTTACTCGTTTTTAGTCTGTTTTATTATCACACAAAATCACTGTTATTGGAAATGAAATGAAATGTTTAAACATCAGGATTTGCAAATGTTTAGTCTTAAATTAAACAAAAATGGGTAATATTGACTCACCTGAAGTTGCGGATCGCGGTAGCGAGACACAACTTCAAGGGGGTGGAAATTTAGGTCGATCAACCAATGGTGCGCTAACCCTTTCATCGCTGAGCACGACTTTATTCGTTTTTAATTTGTTTTATTAGCCGATAAAATCACTGTTATTGGGAATTGAAATGCGTGTTTAAACATCAAGATTTGTACATTTTTAATCCCAAAATAAAACAAATATGGGTATAATTTTTACTCACTTGTGTTCTACCCAGTTGTGGTTCGCGGTAGTTGTGATTCGTGGGTAAGAATTTAAATTTCATAGCTTAGCAACTTAACCCTTTCAAGCCTGAATTTACCATTGTCATCTTCATCCAGTACAAGCCGCGAATTGCTGTCGCAATTCTCGACTTGTACGGGATGAAAATGACTTATAGTGGGTGGCAAATGGAAAAAAATGTATTGTTATTATTTATACAATTCCAGATAAATTTTCGTTCTCGAACCCCTAGGTGTAGGAAATTAGGTCATTTTTCGGAGATGAAAAATGATGCTTGAATGCATCGTAGGGGCTGAAAGGGTTAAGAGTTATGGAGAAATGTCTCAAATGTCCTACGTTTCTTGACATTGACACCTCAACGGTTTCTATGATTATTTTTACGGCGGCTGTTTATAATATTACCCTGAACTACACAGCAAATATGACAACACTCTGAACGTCTCGTGTGTGCTAGGTAGATTTTGTTACACGTTTTGCTGATTATTATATACAAGCGACATTCCATATATATAGTACATTGAAATATACTTTTTAAATATATTTTCTGCTGCATTGTTCTGTATATTTCTAGCACTGTAGTTCTTGATAGGTTTCTTCACATGTCTATATATATATAGATTTAAATCATTGGCCTCTAACTAAGGGGACGTATTGGTGCCATAATTTATGTCACAATCAGCATCTCTAAATACCGCCGCCAATGGTATATAAATGCGAACAACTGTTCTCATAATTACATAGACCATTGGCGGCGGTAGTTAGACAAACTTGTCATCTCGTTGAAAACCAATATGTCCTTTTTATCTAATATTAACCATAATATTTGTATCATCAGGTTCAGTAACTATGTAAAAATAACACCTTTACAAAAGCATGTGATTCGTTATTACGGTACCTCGAGGTCACAAGTTCACCACCGTACCGAATGAGCCACCGCTAATTTTGACCTTCGGCGTTTCAAAGAACAGCGTACCGTAATGATGTATAAATCACTAAATAACCCTCACGTCAAATCAAATACCGCTTAACATCATGTGTACCAGGGAATCAATAAGAGTATCTGACATGGTTTCAAATAGAAAATATTGATTGTAATTAATCAAATTATTAAATGAAGCAGCAAGACGTACTGCTATACTGCTACGTGTATTTTTAAGATGAACACGTATTTTTAATTCATTTAAACTTGGCATTTGTGGAGCTCTCTCACGCTTAGTCCTCTCAACATGTGCAGGTGCCATCTCTCCACTCAAAATCCTGACAGTCATCTTATCCTAAACTTTACTTTCTCATATTTCCATTATAAAAGTTAGGATCACTCCTAACTTTTGTAATGGAAATAAGTCAGAGAAAGTTAGGATAAGATGACTGTCAGGATTCTTAGTAAAATGTTTCTTTCCCTATACTCTAACCCTTATCATGCTAAGTTAACTTATTTAAATTTTTACGCCCGTTGGTAGTAGGTACCTCATCGGTGACTTGAGGAGCTAGGGAGAAAATTGTACCTTTTGGAAAACTTGATCATTTCAAGCAGTTGTTGGAGAAACGCGATGCTCGACAACCAGTGTAAATTCATCCAGCTGGATTAGAAATGTATAGAAATCAATTCAGACAGAATTTTATTTAGGCCTAGTTCCTACTGCAATCTTAACCCTTACAGCGCGGGAATCAGCTTTAATCGTCAAAATCTGACGTCTGTAGTCGTCAAATTCTGACGTCTAATGTCGATCCCAGCACTGAAACAATTAAAATATTTAAATTAGACCCATAACATAACGTCGTCCCATAACATAGGTATTCAAATGAAGCGAGAAGAGCTATATACAAGCCATTTATGATGATTTCAAATTGACAAAACCCTTTGGTCTCCATGGTTTATACAACAATATTTCAGCGCTGTAAACATAAAATACTCAATAAGATACTTACTTAAGTAATATGTTTTAATGTGCCATTTTATGTCCCCTTCTAGTCTTCTAGACGATAGTTTTTTTCCATCTCACAAGGGACGGAAGTGTATAAAATATTTCCATGATTACTGATGATAGATTATTATGATCATTATATATGACACCTGACAAGGAGCATTCTATTACTGTATGTATACAGCAGGGCGTTGTCAGCTATGTGTTTACTGAGCCTTCACATAATAATATTGCGTAGTACCGGTATCTGTATATTACGCAACAAATTATCGTCCCCCATCACCCCCCCCCCCCCTCACTGCTCATCATTTTCTAGAAGAATCCTCTGCGTGTAGTTTTGTAGTGATTTTGACCCAGTAGTTACCCCCGCCCTCTCGCCTATTGATGTAATGACAATACTAGAGTACAGATTCTAAGACATTTTTTCAGGTCACGCTGTTCTGTACTTGGGGAGACCTTATTCTACGGGGGAGGTGTAACACCCCCCTCCCCTCCCCCCCCCCCCAGTTCCACAAAATATGAATGTAGCCTTTTTCCAATTTTCAATTTTTCTATTTTCTTTGTTATCTTCAATTTTTATAATAAATGTATCTCGCATCAGTTTGCCCTCTCCCTTCCAGCCCCCTAGACAATTTGGTAGAATTTGTTTGTGTATTTTAGATGTTGAACCATTTGATTAGTAATTCCTGTTTTTCATTAATAGGGATATTCAACATGCTATTTTGATAATTGCAACACATGTTATAGAGAACAACTTTTACCACTTTCGGCGAATAAATGAAATAAAAGGAGGATGTGTTTCAGAAGGACGGAATATTAACTCTCGTTATGTTAGTTTCTATTTTGCCTTCGTTAGAAGTTAGAAGCTTCATAAGACGACAAATAATCCATTTATCACAGTTTATAGAATAGAGACATCTCCTACATTGAAGTATTTTAATAAGATAGCTTTCACCACAATTTATTTAAGCCTTTACTGCTAATCACGACAATAATGTTTTTTAATCCGTTTTTAATCTGATTAAACCACTAAGAATGAATTGACTGTTCAAACATAAACATCTGTAAATGTTTCCTCTCAAACTAAACAAATATGGGTAATTTTCAACCACTTGAGGTTGTGGATCACGTGGGTAAATATTTAAATAAATAACAAAAGTTATATTTTATTTCGTTTGAAATCAACATGAACTCGCATTTATATAATATTTATATTCTATAGCAGGACAAAGGTTAACCCGCTTCCCATTGACCAATTTTTTTTAAATTTTCACTCACTTGAAGTTGTGTGTCGCTACCGCGAGTCACAACTTCAAGTGGGTGAAAATAACTCATACTTGTTAAATTTTAGACCAAATATTTGCAAATATTCAGGCTTAAAGACTCATTTCCACCAACCACCGTGATTTGATAGGCTATTAAAACTGATTAAGCCCTCACGATGCATTAAAGCATCATTTTACATCCTTGAAAACACAATTTATTTCCCTAAACCTAAAGGTTTTACAAGGAAAATGTCCATGAAACTGGTTGACCAATACATGGTCATTTTCTATAATTTTTCACCCACATCAAATTATTTTTTTCCACTACAAGTCGAGAATTGCGGCAGCAATTCGCGGCTTGTAGTGGATGAAGATAACCATGGTAAATTCAGGCTTCAAAGGGTTAAAGACTAAAGAAAAAGGCTGTATCTGCTTACATTACAAGTGAGCAGATACTGCCTTTTGGCTTTGCACAGCAGCGTAGTGGTGGGCAGCGGTAAAAGAGTGTTAATTATATATGTCAGACTCACCAGGCGAGTTAAAAGACTGTGTCACATTAGGATTCTGCTCCCAAGTACCGCCACATAGGCTACAATAGAGGTATACTAGGAGCAATTGGACAAAAATTGTCCAACCACGTGGCGGAATTAATTATTCCCCAACTGTCACTCACTCACTCACTCACTCACTCACTCACTCACTCACTCACTCACTCACTCACTCACTCACTCACTCACTCACTCACTCACTCACTCACTCACTCACTCACTCACTCACTCACTCACTCACTCACTCACTCACTCACTCACTCACTCACTCACTCACTCACTCACTCACTCACTCACTCACTCACTCACTCACTCACTCACTCACTCACTCACTCACTCACTCACTCACGCTCGCTCGCTCGCTCGCTCGCTCGCTCGCTCACTCACTCACTCACTCACTCACTCACTCACTCACTCACTCACTCACTCACTCACTCACTCACTCACTCACTCACTCACTCACTCACTCACTCACTCACTCACTCACTCACTCACTCACTCACTCACTCACTCACTCACTCACTCACTCACTCACTCACTCACTCACTCACTCACTCACTCACTCACTCACTCACTCACCCACCCACCCACTCACTCACTCACTCACTCACTCACTCACTCACTCACTCACTCACGCACGCTCGCTCGCTCGCTCGCTCGCTCGCTCGCTCGCTCACTCACTCACTCACTCACTCACTCACTCACTCACTCACTCACTCACTCACTCACTCACTCACTCACTCACTCACGCTCGCTCGCTCGCTCGCTCGCTCACTCACTCACTCACTCACTCACTCACTCACTCACTCACTCACTCACTCACTCACTCACTCACTCACTCACTCACTCACTCACTCACTCACTCACTCACTCACTCACTCACTCACGCTCGCTCGTTCGCTCGCTCGCTCACTCACTCACTCACTCACTCACTCACTCACTCACTCACTCACTCACTCACTCACTCACTCACTCACTCACTCACTCACTCACTCACTCACTCACTCACTCACTCACTCACTCACTCACTCACTCACTCACTCACTCTCTTTCTCTCTCTCTCTCTCTCTCTTTTAATAATAATCAGTCAATTACACTTAATAGGACACAGTCAGTGACTGTACATACACACATGCCTGACAAGATCAATTCGTCCAAGTATTCTTGACACTTTTAACAAAGCCTAGTATTCAATCATTACGTCAACGTGAGCAACCCATGAAGCCTCGAGAAACACAAACAAATGTTATAGAGATGTTTCAATCTGTCTTTCTGACGTTAAAGTTTTGTACAAAATAAGCTAATACACTTTATTGAATTCAAATAATCTTTATAAATTAAGTAATTTTCATTCAACTGAATTTGCGCTCCACATTTAGGTGTAGAAAAAAGAAAAAAGAAAAAAGTTTCCTGAATTTGAAAGTTTAGCGAGCATAGTGTACATTTGAAGTGGTGGCACTTTACTTGTTTCACTTTGGATACATTCTTTAGCTCGATTTGACATTATTCTTCCCACGGTAGGTAGTGATATTTGATCTGAAACATTCAGAGACACTTATATAGGTCTTTGTGACGTAAATATTTTTTTTACTGCAAAATAGTGCTTCCTACTACACTGCCGTGCAAAGCCAAAAGGCAGTATCTGCTTACTTTTAAAGTAAGCAGATACTGCCTTTTGGATTTGCTTGCTACTACATGGTATCACACTTTTGTCGACATATCAATGTCATTTATCATGTTTACGAAAACATCCCTTTCACCAGACTACGGAATAACGGCATGCATTTGAGTTAATACACCTTCACTACATGAACATCGCCAGCTTACAGGATCCAGAAAATGAGGATCAAAGTATTTTTTCTTGTTTTATGTAAGATAGATATATGGGTGTTTCTTCTGTATTATGTTTATTATACCTTATGCCAAGAATCTCACGTATCCGACATTAACCAAATATTAAAGCAACAGTATGTCAGCGTCTAGAAAACGTAACCCTAATTAAATGAGAAGCTCGCTACAACACCTCATGGTTTCATTGTCTTAATAATTATAATAATAATAATAATACTGTAGATCCGGTCCTTTTCAAGTGCCTAAATTTTCGCGAAATTCTGATTAAGGGACTTTTCACGAAGTTTAGAATTCGCGAATTTTCATTTTTCTTTAGCAGCGCTATTATAATAATAATTTTCGCGAGATTCTTGAATTCGCATGTTTGACCTCCTCGCGAAATTAACAAAAAACATCGCGAAGATTACCGGATCTACTGTATTATGTATTTTTTACTTTAACCCTAAAGGCGCTGAAGTATTTTTAAATAGACCAATTTGAAAGCATTAGAAATGTCTTAGTTAGCTCCTTCTGTTTCATTTGAATACCTATGTTATGTGACTATAGTCATTATAATATATTTTACTCTCTCGGTACGGAGATCGACTTTAGACGACAGAATCTGACGTCTAAAGTCGATTCCCGCGCTGAAAGGGTTAAGTAACAATTTTTTTATCTCAAATCCCATAAATATCTGGCTTCATTTTTGCCAAATGTAATATGTTTTCAACCGGTTGTCACGATAATTATACAAATTGAGCTGAAAAAACATTCTGAGCGTGAATAAAAATATCCATAAATAAAGAAACAGCCCAGCCGACACAAGACATTGACCCATTTGTGTCTGATGGGAGGTGAAGAAAAACTTTGTAAAGAACGACACATGAAGTAAAGTAGCTGTGAAATTCTAAGTGAACCTATTATGTTTTATCCATTATATAAGTATGTCATTTAAGAGTAGATATTTATTATAGGTGCACTCAACAGGATTAAATGACTGTATAACCAGCCTAACCATTAGAAGATCAAATACAAAACGACAATTTGATTGTTATGGGTTGCTCTCAAATGTTTAATGGCAATATTTTAATTTACAAAAAATAAATCAAAATGATTAGCAGCATTTAGCAATATTGATAACCAGGAAATTGTAATATTTACAAAGTTGAAGTTGTGTCTTATCACAGCTTTAAGTGATTGATGAGTTGGATTGAGTCAAATTGAAGTTTAAGACATGTCAAGCTTGGTAGTTTTTTCAATTTTTTTTTCTAATTAAAAATGCATTTATTGGCAGGACAAACGAAGTTCAAGCATCATAATACATAAAAAATAGATCATGTTGCCATGTCAATACGGACAGAATACCTACTGGTATTATATGCCCTCAAAATACTTACAATAATTCAGTTGTTCAAAGAAAGAAATACAGAAAACATCAGTGCAAACAACTGTGAAAAAAAACAGTTAAGTACCAACTAAGTACTAAGTTGAGGACCATTTTACTATAGTACATCATCATGATTATTTGACATTGGAATCCAAAAGTTAGCGGCTATTTGTCGCATTGGAGCATCAATGATTAACCCTTTAAGCGCTGAAATATATTTATATAAACCATGAAGAGTAAAGGGTTATTTTCAATTTAACATCATAAATATCTGAGTTAGCTCTTTCGGCCTTGTTTGAATACCAATGTTATGGGTCTACAGCCATTATAAATATTTTACTCTTTCAGTGCGGGGAACGATTTTAGACGTAAGAATCTGACGTCTACAGACGTCAGATTCTGACGTCTAAAGTCGATCTCCGCACTGCAGGGTTATTATATACGGAGATATGATGTTTTAACCTCAAGTGTATGCATGTATGTATCTTGACATCAGCCCCTCTCCCTGAGAGATTAATATATATTGGGGAGTAACATGAAATGGTGATAACTATAGTAAATTAGCATCTAGTTTTGTATAGGTAATCTATGGACACTGTCAGCCATCAACAGGGCGGGGATCTTGTTGCAGTGGTTAAAGTTGCCTCCATGGAAAGAAACAAAATGTTTCTTCCCCGCTCACTCTTAATGATTCACAATTGTGGTGAGCTTCCCGTAAGCTCACCACAATATAGACGCTTTACAAAGCTGCTTCCGTGACCGAGTGGTAGGGTGCTCGGCCTCAGGTCACCAGGGCTCGAATTTCAAATCCTGTGTCTGGAGGGCTGTGTCATCTAATTTATCTCACCATCCTCGAGAGGTTCTACTGGCCCGGTTTGTCCTACATGTGCACAGAAGTGGCCTAAAAATCTATCCATTTAATTTTTATCATATAATGTCGGAACATTATGTCGCATTATACATCCTTGTTCCGCATACTACAGCAACCTAATTATACCAAAAACCTAAACAACCAGTCTTACAAATTATTGTCACATGTGCACGCCCTTTAATGAATGCACCATTATTATATTAAAATCTAGTCATACGCCCAACTCGGTTTCAATGTTATGACAGCGTCAGTGACGTTGGCCCAACGTTGAAATAATTGCGTTGGTGCAGCGCTCCATGTTGACTGGGCTGTTCGCGTCTATAATTTGACAATAATATGGAAAAACACACCGTGAGCTAAACCGTTACAACAATGACATACTTTTGTATAAACTTAGGCTTTTTTAATTTTAAATCATCAGAAATGTCTTAGTTAGCTCTTGCTGATTCATTTCAATACCTATGTTATGGGTGTCCGACTTTCCAAGCAGGTAGCTTTAACCACTGCACCATGGCCTCCGCCATAGCGCTGTAAGGGTTCACCCTTACAGCGCGGGGATCGACTTCAGTCGTCAGAATCTGACGTCTGTAGACGTCAGATTCTGACGACTAAAATCTATCCCCGCGCTGTATGAATTAAAATATTTCTAATGGTCGTAGACCCATAACATAGGTATTCAAATGAATCAGAAAGACATTTATGATGATTTCAAATTGACAAAAACCCTTTGGTCGCCATGATTTCTACAGAAATAATTCAGCGCTTTAAGGGTTAAAATAACGCACACTGGGTCGTGGCCAATTCAGTAAAAAACATTGTCATATTCAATTGTTTGGCGAAGGGCACACTTGTACAATGTTTTATGTTACCATATGGTTACGCTCGTCTGCTATTGTTAAGTGTATACTTAATAAACACTCATAATCATACTTAAATGTAACAGGTCGTCAGGTATTCCGCGAAATCTCCGAAAAACAATCATGTTCAGACGTTGCGGCGGCGTGAAATGCCCAGCTTGATGATTGTCAATTGATGCTGTTTGTTTTTAAATCCCCGAATAAACCACAAGTTATCATACAGCTATTAACTCATGTCCTGCTGGAATGTCAAATATTTTTGATCATTCATCTAAAGCTGGAATTGCTAACATATTTTCAAGCTTTAAATTTTTAACCGTGTAATTACCATGTATATTATTAATTTTATCCTGGATGTCGAACTTAGTTGGGATAATGGTCACCTGAATATATATGACGTCCTGATGTACACGATTTTACTTACAATTGCATATTTGTACGATTGCTGTATATATTTGTGTATATAAAGCCTAATAAATAATTAAAAACATTTTTTATTCAATTGAAATTTTTACTCATTTTAAGTTGTGTCTCTCCCACACAATCCACAACTTTCAATTGAGTGAAAATTATTCAGGTTTGACAAAATGGAGGTCAGCGATTTTGAAATATTGTTGATTGATGTCAGGTTTTATCTTCACCATGTTCAAAAGCTTGTATTTAATGCGTTAATAAAAAAGAATTTACTCAGTTCCAGCGGTAAAAAAGTTAAATGACAAAATATCGCCCCCTTGGATCAGAAAGGGTGTATCTGCCACTTTGTAAAGGAGCAGATACACCCTTTCATATCTAGGGGACGATATATTTATATTTGTCAAAAATAGGCGTCTTCCAAAGTGGAAATATTTATAAGCTGAGTCACCACAAGCTATTTTCATTGTCTTGTTATTTAGCTTGAAATTTCATTAAAAATGTATGTGACTATGTAAAACCCTAGCATGACAAGGGTTATCGATACATAACATAACATTTTAAACTTGAGTGATATCATATGGAATTATTCCAAAGTAATCAGAAACTGCTACTTGGTGCTATTATTTAGATTGCATTTATTCTCCAACGATGTAGGGCCATTTGATCAATTGAATCATTTTGTCCTTTTTCATTACTGAAACCCGTTGTTTTGTGCTGGATGCCATAGCATTCAGCACATAACAACGGGTTTCAGTGGTGACAGGGTAAAGCTGATTTTTTTGCACTGTGAGTAGAGCATGAATGAGGGATTTATGAGGTAGATCGTTAACCCTCCTAACACACAGGTATATTCTCTTATTTTCATTCAGTCTGAGATGGGAATTGCTGTCTCAATTCCACCTAAATTGAATAAAAATGACGCTACCTGCTCAAATACACCAGTATCATATATGAAATTATGCCTAAAATAGGGTATATTTTGATGGATTTTGCAAGTTTCTTCTATTTCAATTTTATTTAAAGAATGTCATTTGGTGCGCGTAAATGCGGCAGTGCAGCTTCAAGGGTTAACCCGTTCAAGCCTGAATTTACAATTTAAATCTTCATCCACTACAAGCCGCGAATTTGCTGTTGATGAAGATGTCTTGAAGAGGGTGAAAGCCCCAGTGAGTGACAAATTGAAAATAAATTGTCACATGAATTTAAAACAATTTCATGAAATTTATCATTCTAAAACCCTTGGGTGTTTGGAATTATGTTAATTATCAGAGATGCTAAATGCTGGTTCGAGGCATCACCAGGGCTTATTCCTTACAACGCTGCATTATTTTGTATAAACCATGACGTCTAAATGTTTTTTTAAATTTGAAAACATCAATGTCTCAGTTAAATAGCTTTTTCTGCTTGATTTGAATACATGATTGTGTTATGGTTCTACGACCATTATAAATATTTTTATTCTTACAGCGCGGAGATCGACTCTAAAGTCGATCCCCGCGCTGTAAGGCTTAAAGGGTTATTAGCGGGCCTGTGATAATGGGATGTCACTAAACCCCGTCCTGATAACGCGGAGTAACGCGCTACTGGCTGTTAAACACTGAGCTGTAGACAACGCCACACATGAAGAAATAGTGAAGTGGCGGGAAAATGAGTTGGTGATGCGTAGATGTATAGGTGAAATGTTACTGATACTATTAAACCTATTATCGCCCTGATATTTTGTATATAAAACAATAAATCAAAGGCTAGTTTTTTTCAATTTAAAATCATCATAAATGCTCTTTCCGCTTCATGTGAATACTAATGTTATGGGTCGATGGGCATTATAAATATTTTACACTTTCAGTGCGGGGACCGACTTTAGACGTCATAATCTGTGTCTATACACGTCAGATTATGACGTTTAAAATCGATCTCCGCTCTGTAAGGGTTAACCGTAGCCAAGTGTAAGATATGAGCGTTCATAGGACGTTATGGACGTTTTTGTACTGGCCAATCTGTGACTAATTAAGCCTTCATTTTCAGTCACGTTGGGTTTTTTAGCACCCAGGTCATTGCCGTAGACAATGAATGATCAAGGAACCAAATCAAAACCCGCCGAACAAGACATGCTAGCCCAATGTTAGATTGATGTTGGGCCAGCGTCGTAGACGGTTGGCCAACATCAAGCCAACATTGGATTTATAACGTGTGTTTGCTGGGAACTGACCATTCGCATTGCCTGTGACCGTCAAGGTGACCTATTCACACATACATGACGTGACAGAATTCAAGCATTATGTGCAATAAAATATAACCTTCTAGTCATTTTAGCGCCATTATCGTATTCAACTACATAATGACATGATTTGAGTAAAAATACATTCGATACAAAATATAATTTATCGAAATAAAGACCATTCCTAATTAGGTCATGTTTATTTAGGTGGCAATTGTGTAGCCTTCATGTCTCTAGGGAAATAAGAAGAAATAGTTTTATTCCTCACAACGCTAATATTATTCTTATTAAACCATGGAGACCAAAGGTTTTTTCTATTTTTAGATCGTCTAAAATGTCTTAGTTAGCTCTTTCCGATTCATTTAAATACCTATGTTATGGGTGTACGGCCATTATACATAGTTTAACCGTTTCAGTGCGGGGATCGTTTTAATACGTCATAATCTCGTGAGATTCTGACGTATTAGGACGTTCACCGCGCTGAAAGGGTTAATAATTAAAGTGGTAATCTCGTCTATAGCCATTTTCATTCTTTCTCTTTGTCCGTAAAAAAATGAATTATGCATTAAATTGTCAAAATTTGCATTTAACCCTTTGCAGCCTGAATTTACCATTGTCATCTTCATCCACTACAAGCCGCAAATTGTTGTCGCAATTCTCGACTTATAGTGAATGAATATGACTTCAAGTGGGTGGAAAAATAAAGAAAATTGCCAGGTATTGGTAAAACAGTTTCATGGTAATTTTCCTTCTAAAACCATCAGTAATAGGGAAATCAATTGTGCTTTCAGGGATGTAAAATGTTATTAAAATTTAACAAATATTAGTCATTTTGACCCACTTGAAGTTGTGTGTCGCGCTAACGAGACATGCACAACGCAACGTGGAGCAAAAATGAATTGTTTAATTGATCGTTTTGAGGTTTATGAGGAATAAAGGGAATCTGGAACATAGTCCAATTCACTTTGACCGATATAAGTGTGTCCGCTAAACAGGGCTAAAAGTAATCTCTTTTGTATTCAAGGTTCTCAAACTTGAATTATTGTATTACATTAACCTGATTAATTCATAGTATATTTACCATTCATGGGTAGAACGCTATCACCCATTCACCCCTTTATCAATTGGAATCCTGTCACTCAATGCCAAGTAATTTGTTAACTCTTTCAGCGCGGGGATCGACTTTAAACTTCTGAATCTGACGTCAATACGTCAGTTTCTGACGTCCAAAGTAATTTCCCGCACTCAAAGAATTACACATTTAGACCCATAATATAGGTATTCAAATGTAGCACAAAGACCTAACTAAGACATTTATGATGATTTTAAATCTTAAACACTCTTTGGTCTCCATGATTTATACAACAAATATTACAGGGTTGTAAGTGCTAATCCTTTAACCCCCCTCGTCGGATTGATGCACCACATTTTGTTGGATAAAATTAATCGAATTAAAAATGGTATAATCTATAAAAGATTACTCATCTGTGCCTTCATTAGAAATATTTCACTTGGGAATGTGTTTTTATAGAATCAGGTCATTTTTATTCACCTTGATATGGGAATTACGGTAGTAATTCAGAGGTTAACCCCCACAGTGCTGACATATGTTTGTATAATGTTTGTATAATGGAGACCATGGAGACTAATAATTTTGTTGTTGATTTGAAATTATTCTGAATGTCTTAGTTAGCTCCTTCCGATTCATTTGAATACCTATGTTGTGGGTCTACTGCCATTATAAATGTTTTAATCCTTTCAGCGCGGGGACCGTCTGTAGACGTCAGAATCTGACGTCTACAGACGTCAGATTCTGACGTCTAAAGACGGTCCCCGCTATATTAACCGTTGTCCTGCTAAATTGTTTTCTCATATTTTTCATTCATTTGAAGCACGAATTGCTAACACAATTTCCAGCTTCAAATGATGAAAAATATTTATATTTAAGGGAGAATAGACAATCGACAATATTGAATTAGAATGGATCAACTAAGCATCTACCAAAATCTGTTTTATCAAATTTAGTTATATTTCTATTGATCTGAAACATGCTTGAAACTGTATATGAACACAGTCTTGGCACCACAAGGGTTAAAATGCGGGTAAACATGTGTGATCTGGGAGGGCAGTATTCGCTACACCTACACAGATGTCTCTGCGCAGTTGGTACATCCTGGAATCTTAGGAGAAAGACTCAAGGATGAGTTGACACGAGCAGATAATGAAAACTGACACATTCAGGTGGCCAGCGTCACAGATGGACAAACTCTATACGTGACAGTAATACCAGTTTAGATACACATATAAAACTTAGAAACGCAAGAATAAGAAAACATTTAAAACTCAAATACGAGCATAATTACACATTTAAAACGTAAAATGCCAGTAATTTACAGTGATAGACATTGGAGACAAAGTATGCACAATTATTATAAAGTATTTAAATTATTATAATGATGGTAGTGATTATAAATTGCGGGAATAAATGAAAACACTTCACTCTTTATGTTAGATTGCGGGAAGGGGGGGGGGGAAGGGGAGGATCAGCTGAGTACGCCTGTCCGTCGATATCGTTATTGCTATGTCCCATAGTCCAAAATATGTGGACATATACTTTACCCTTTTAGTGCGGGATCGACGATCGACATCAAATTTGTCTATTGTCGATCCCCGCACTGAAGTAATTAAAAATATAAAATAGCCATATATAGAACCATAACATAGATATGCAGATGAAGACATTTATGATAATTTTTAATTGGAAAAAAATATGTAGTATCCATGGATTATCCAACAATATTTCAGCGTTGTAAGGGTTATAACCAAGAAATCTAAATAAAAACATTAAAACACTAAGCTTGTTAAAAAAATGCTCGAACTCAAATGAAGAACATCTGACGTCAAAATATCTTCAACCCTTCACTTAGAAATCAAACGTTTTATACAGTCAATTGGAATAGAATCTGATTCTATATTCCTTGGCATAGCGTACACATCGTTTGCCGGGGTTTAATTTGACTCCTCCATTGTCAGCTAAATTACCCATTTGTAAATGTCTCTTGCAGACATTCCATTAACATTATCTGCACACTATATCATTTATTACACCGCTCGTTTTTTCTTTAATCTCCGCAATTTACTACCACTGCGATCATTATATCATAATTTAAAAAAATGTGTATACATGTGACTTAACATGTTCTTACATTATTACAAGGCGGCTGGCATGCTCGACTAAATCTAATAATCAAATATGTAAAAAGCTGTTATATAATCACCTCTAATCTCAGAATAGCGTGCTGGCTTTTTTGGTAGTCACCTGTCTGTTAACTCTGTAATTATACCCAAAGTCACATTAAACCAGGATCGCATGCTTTTCGCCAATTTCTCCATCAATTCTGAACCGATTTCCTTAAAATTTTACATTTTTCTATTCAAATCCAAAGAGCGATAAAAGTGTCACAAAATTATATTAATATTTAAAAAAATAGAAAATTAGACATCTAATACAATTCTAGAATTACTTTGATGGGTCCATAGAGGGACGTTCGTAATTTCAATTTATTACATGTCAAATGGTCTAACTTTTGAAATACGCTATATAATTTTACGAAATATTCAGGGCTGTTTTTTTAAATAGTGTTTACAAAATCGCATGAAAATCACGAGCATTTTGTCTCATTTTCATCCAATGGGATGTGGCAATTGCTGCCGCAATTCACACCTCATATTGGATGAAAATAGCCATTTGTAATAACGAAGATTCTATACAATTATTATAAGAATGTTGACTCTTGCCAAAATACGAAATAACTCACAGTGCTGCTCCACGGTGTTGGGGGTTGGAACTAATGCTTTGACACTCTATACAGTATGATTTTACCATATTATGCCTACAATTCTCACTTGTTTTCTATGATGATTGACTTAGCGAAGCGTAGTTCCAACCCCATCAAGAGATGGCAACATTGCATAATGTATTACACGCATCTTTATGGTGAAATTCTAAAGTCGACAATCTTTTTGTACGTAATCTTTCAAACTGCAGCTATACACGTCCTGGGTTTATTGGGTGTTGACATTTTTTTTAAACAAATTATGTCGCATGCCATAAATATGTGTCACCAGCGAGTATTGTAGTTTGCTGTTAAACGCGGATACGAACCCGTTTTCATATAATTGTCAGATTACCCCAAATCGTTTATCACATTAGGTGTAGATGTCAGATAGAAATGAGGTGAGAGTTTGTCCCCGCTGTAAGGAAATATGAGGGCGGCGCGCTGAAGGGAAACATCATAATAAGGGTGTTCAGCTCTACATGCTCTACCGGGCGGTGGCTCAGGTCGAATGACAGGGGTCTGTAACGGGCGCAAGCCGTAAAGCAAGAAACATTACACATTGTCCCAACGCTGGTCCAATGTTTTCAAACAGATTTTAAACCTAATGAAATGTCACTGAAATGGAAAATATAGTTGTTGGTAGATGCTCAGTTAGTCAAATAATTCAATTTTAGAAGATGTGTATTTTCAAAAAATAGAAACAGTTTTCGTCATTTGAAGCTGGAAATTGCGGCATCAATATCAGCTTCAAATGACAAAAATACAAAAGAAAAGATAAAATAACAAGCAAGCCAAAGCAGCAAGCACTAGGCATTGACCCAGCGCTGGTTCAATGCTGGGCCAGCGTCGTAGACGGTGCCCCAAAACTGCTAACAAAACAGTTGATCAAATTACAGGTTTTCATATAGATAATTAAACCATAGAGACTGTGTGTAAATAATGTATATCTTATAATATGAGGGCAACTTGTAATATGTGTAATAGTCATGACAATAGGATATGCAATACAATTTTTCGTTAATTCATTTTAATGCGAAAATTGATGTGTAATTCTTGGTTTGTGGTCATGTAATTACGTTGATTTTGATCGAATCTCAATGTTAGAAAATAAAAGTTATGTTTCCCTTTAGATACCGATAATATAAGTTTTCTTGCTGCGGAAAAAACTCTTGTGTCAACGTTTCACTCTATAATATACTGTAGATAATTGAGCAAAACTTAATTGACGACCGAACAAGAAAAAACAAAACAGCTGGAAACTTTTCAGTTTGGCCTTTCCTTTCGCTATCGCGTTGACCTGATTTAGAAATGATAAAATAATGTATTTGATATTTTTTTTTATTTCGCGCCCCCTTCCGCGTTGGCGTTGGTGAGTTTTGCGCTTCAGATAAAAAAACTTGAGTATCACACAGCAATGAGAGGGTTAACTAGTGTAATTGAGTTGACTACAGGTTAGGTCGCCTGAGCCATTGCAGCATAATCCTGGAAGCAAGTCTTGACACAGCAATGCACTCGGTCTACGACCTCGGGAGAAGTCTTGTGTGGGAAGATGCATTGTAGCCGCTCTAACATTACATTACTCATCTGTGTCGTGATCAGAGGAAGCAGGATCTTCTTATTTTATAAATTAGCAGATACTGCCTTTTGGCTTTGCAGAGCAGTAGCCCCCCCCCCCCCCCCCGCTCACCTGTGTCGTGACTAGGAAAAGCAACAGCAGCAATTATCAGCCCAGTGTCCGCTCAGTATTGTGTCACTGTTGGTTTAGTGTTGGTCCAGCGTCTACGACGTTGGGCCAACACTGAACCATTACTGTGTAGTGTCCAGCCCGAATATAACGACGTTTATGTGTCATTAACAACGCCAGTTTTCGAGCAGGATCTGCCCCTTATAATCTGTCCTCACATCCTGGTCAGAATAGGTTATTCCGCAAAAAAGTAATTTGCGTCACTCATCATTTAGAAATCCGTCACCACAAAAAAATGTGGTACTTTCAGCTATCAGTAATTTAAAAGTGACAAAATGTGTTTCTCTTCCTCACAGACAAATAAATTAATACACGATTGTCAAGTGAGTCTATTATTGTCCCGAGCGTGAGGTACCGACGTATGTCCAGTGGGCTTATTCTTGATATCACATTGCCAATAAACATCTACGTACTAGTATAGGGGCATATATGTTCATAAACAGTGTTATGTTCACACACTCTGCTATTTGATTTTGAATATTTAGTATGCTTTATATGTAAAATATGAAATAACCGGCATGAATAAAAAATAAAAATTGTTGTACGGAGTGAAACTATTATAAAAAAATACAATATTCGGCTTATAATCACCAATTGTTATTATGTCCGATTCAAAATGCCATCAAATGCATTTGCTATAATAAGTATAGCATTTTCCCTCAAAGCATTATCTACCATTCCATCTGAATAAAGATTTAGTCGGGTTAAATCTCTACTCGCTATCACGGCTTCGTAACAACCTGAATGTTAATGGCTATTCCTAAGTGATAATGGAGTTTTGACAGCAGTAAATTGACGATCAGAGCCTAGCGTATAATTCAACGATAGAGACCGGGTGCTTAAATCGATCAATATGGCATGGCAAACCAACGATATGCATCAGGGTGTGACAAGCCAACGCCTAAAATTAGTATACTCGAACTACAAAACTTTGTAAACTTTTAATGCGTTTGATTCTGAGTATAGAGGTATGTGACTGGGTGTGATCAACCAGCGGCTAATGTTATAATTCCTACACTTTGAAGTTTCAAAATTGTTAAATATTATTTTTTTCACCCTTTGCCTGCTAATCACGACAATAGTCGTTTCTAATCCGTTTTATTAGCTGAATTTACCACTGTTATTACGAGTGAAATTATTGTTTAAACATCAAGATTTGTAAATGTTTTTGTCTCAAATTAATCAAAAAATTTATATGAGTAATTTTCAGCTACTTAAGATTGTTGATCGCGGTAGCGAGACACAACCTCATGTGGTTGAAAATTTAAATACAAGAATGTGGCAGGATAAGGGTCAATATGTACTGACATTTAACCCTTTCAATTCTGATTTTATTGTTGCAATGTTTATCAGCCACAAGCCCCAAATTACTGTCGCAACTCTCCATTGGGGGTAGATAACTTGAATATATAACTTCATATATTGCAAAGACAGCTTGATGCATTGTGAACGGTTTATGTATTAGCAGTTGTAGCGTATATTAATTGTGTGTATTTGGAATTATTATACAGGTGCGCGTTCTTGTTTATGAACATTTCAGTGCCACAATTGAGACCAGAGTTTGAAAATAAACTTGTCAAACTAACACCCGTTGTGGTATGAGGCGGCTTCATATGGAACTAACAACTATACGACTTAGCCCCACATTAACCTTTTAACCGCCAAATTATTCGATCTTAATTTTCACCCACTTGAAGTTGTGTCTCGCTGACGCGATCCACAACTTCAAGTGAGTGAAAATTATTGGGATTTGACAAAATAGAGGTCAGCTGTTTTTCAAATATTGCTGATTGATACCACTTTTTATCTTCAACATGTTTGAAAGGTGGTACTTAATGTGCTAATAAAAAATGAAAACCCGAATATATGCGGCATCGGAGGTTGAAGAGTTAACCCTTTCAGGCCTGAATTTACCATTGTCATCTTCATCCACTACAAGCCGCGAATTGCTGTCGCAATTCTCGACTTGTAGTGGATGAAGATGATTTGATGTGGTGTAAAAATTGAAGAAAATTGCTATGCATTGGTAAACCAGTTTCATGGAAATTTTCGTTCTAAAACCCTTTGTTGTAGGAAAATTGAGTCTGTTTTCAGGGATGTAAAATGATGCTTTAATGCATCGTGAGGGCTTAAAGGGTTAAGCTACATGATGCTGCGATGGTTCGAAGTGCTTTAAATAGATGTTAAGTATTTGAATCACCACAAACTCAGTCTGTAACCCTTGCAGCGCGGGGATCGATATCAGGCGTCCGATTCTGACGTCTAATGTTGATTCGCGCACTATAGGGTAAAACTATTTATAATGGCCGTAGACCAATAACATACATGTAGGTATTCAAATGAAACGGAAAGAGCTAACTGAAAAGTTTATGATAATTTCAAATTGAAAAAAAAACTTTGGTCGCCACGGTTTATGCAAAAAAATATTTTGTCGTTCTAAGGGTTAAACGACAGAGCTATTTATACTTCAAGGTGAATGGAAATGACCTTCTTTTATAGAGTAAACGTTGTCCATTTGGATATGAAAGGGTGTATCTGTCACATTGCAATGTGGCAGATGCACTCTTTCATATATGTGTATGTATAGCAAATACATACACACAACGTGTTCATTGGAATTAAATAGATAACCTGTCGCTCACCATATGCTCGCTCTAGAGACCTTTTGTGGTCTGGCCTACGCGACAATCATCACTTCCGTGCGTAGCGTGCTAATTCAAATGATATATAATATGTTATATATCTTTTATTCAATAAATAGAATTGAAACTGTACGATCTGGTGCATAATTAGGGGTTGTAAGGGCCATCTCTGAAATATGGCTGTCAATTAAACTATTAACTATCCTCTCCCTCTATTAAATTGTCTAAGTGTATTTTAGTGCCATTGATGGCATCCCAGGAATCACAAGAAGTGTAGCCAAAATGGGTCAATGTTGGGCCAACATTTGACCAGCATTGATTCAACGTGTTGCGTTTGCTAGGTTGTACATATTTGTGCATACTCGATAGCATGAACGAATTCAATGGCAATCGTTTACTCACATTATTTTGCGGCAATTTGGCTCTGAGACAAGAACATGAATTATTGACCATACTAATTGCATCCATGTATCTGTATATGTCTCTAATTATCATACGTTAAAAATTTGTTTCAATTGGGACAAATATGTAGGTATTTTACCTCGTACTGATACCCACGTGAATGAATATTATTTTGCTGTCGCAATTGCCACCTGAAGATGAATAAAAATCACCTGATTCTCTGCTGTCTCGAGACGACAGTCAATGCATTTTTTAGATTTCTTTAGATGTTTTTAAAACATGTTAAATATAACAAGTAATATTATTTTCTTCTTTGAACATACCGTCACTCATTATGTAATTACTCGGTTTCTACGCTTTCCGGAGGGTTTTTTGGCTATATGCAGTAGCTATTTTATCTCTGGTTTTGGTGCGGGAAACTTAAAAGTATCACGATAATGCTGTTTAACTGTAGGTTATTTTGAATAGTTCTGATGCGTATTTTATTTAACTTGTGCTTGTTTTAGTGTACTATGTCGTTTGATTTTTAGTTAACTTGCATGCTTATATCAATTTTCATGTGATTTTACGGAAACTAATCGTGTTGTATATAGTCATGTACATATGTTTATTTTAATGACGCATAAGTCTGCATAGACTTACCGTCGTCAATAATTTATATCTATCTATAACAAAATATCGAAGTATAGCATATCGATTTCACGCGATCCGGGACTTCAAGTGAGTAAAAAGTATTCAAATTTGAAACGGAGGTTACCTATTTTTAAATCTTGCTGATTGATGTCACATTTTATATTTATTTTATGTAAAAGGTGATATACTATGTGCTAACGGAGACAATTAAAAAACGAATTTAATCGGGACCCGCGGCTAAAGGGTTGGAACGATTAAAGTCGTGAAATT
Source organism: Flabesymbios commensalis (assembly GCA_964017125.1). NCBI lineage: Eukaryota > Metazoa > Annelida > Polychaeta > Terebellida > Flabelligeridae > Flabesymbios > Flabesymbios commensalis. Next base: position 67,260,631 of record OZ024916.1, read on the forward strand.
GTTTGTGTTCGAAGTTGTGCTTAACTTTGAGAACTGGCATTCGACGCGCCAGACGTGTAAATACAGTATATAGAGATCGGGGTACAGTACTTCCGTGCAAAGCTAAAATGCAGTATCTGCTTATACTTTTAAGGTGAGAATATACTGCTTCTTGGCTTTGCACAGCAAAGGTCTTCTCTGAGAGTCAGGTCTAGTATAGTAGTTGGAAAGTGTGGTGAGGTCCCCCAACCGAGGATGATTTAGAGATGCTGGGAGCAGCGAGCGTGTCCACGGCGCCGCGTCTCTAGCCACCAAGCAAGTACCTCAATATGATCCAATGTTGGGTTAATGCTTGGCCAGCGTCTGCGACGCTGGCCCAGCAATAAACCAACATTTGACCTATTTCTTGTGTTATCAGAGCATGGCGTCCGTAGTGGTGGGTCTGCCACTGACTCTAATAATGCCCTCAGGACTAGTTAGTATACGTCAGGACAAGACCACACGGTGTGAGGGGTGTGAGGGATGTGTGGGAGGTAGCGGGTCTGAGGGCATCCAACGTGCCCCACGGACCTAACACACTTAACCCTCACAACGCTGAAGTAATTTTGTTTAAACCATGGAGACCGAAGGGTTTTTTTCAATTTTAAATCATCATACATGTCTTAGTTAACTCTTTCTGATTCATTTGAATACCTGTGGTATGGGTCTACGGCCATTAAAAATGTTTTAATTCTTTCTGTGCGGGGATCGTCTTCATACGTCAGAATCTGACGTGTAAAGACGGTCTCCCGGCTTAGAATGTAGTGGTCGGACAACGAAAATAGTGGTGGTGGTGTGCTTTAATAAACGTTAATGGGTTTATAGCTCGTGACATTTGTTGTATTTACTACTTGTTAAATAGACCAAATTCTTAACTATGGTATATTTTTAAATTACATTTTCATGATAGTCGCCGCATCACTATATAGAAAATAGTGCTTGTAAAATGTCATGTCAATTGGTTAAGAATTGATTGAGAAATCAGCGAAAATCATTCACCACGGTTAATGTGAATCCCACTATATATATAAATGGGTAGGTAAAGGTTAACTAAATACGTTTATTCCAGACACCCCCCCCCCCTTCCCGGTGTGGATGAATATGGCATTAAGTGAGATCACCCCGATTTCCTGCCCTCATAAACATGCTATTATAATTCTAACGATGGCGCACTGACATACCATTTTGTTATTATTTTTATTGACCATTTATTTCAATTTTGATACATTGGTATGTGCAACACGCTACAAGCCTTTCAGTACTAATCACAGTTGTTTTATGTATTTTTATTATCAGTTGAGATAACATTTTTTTACTCCTGTGGCTGGTTCTGGACCATGAAACTGTCTGCAGTATGCAAGATTTTATACACGTTATACCACAAATACCGATCGTCTCAGACGGTGGGATCAAAGCTACTCCAAATGTAGCGGTGCTAATTGGTGTGCGAAAGTAAGGGATTGGGGAATCACCCCCTGCACCGATTGTCTGCCCAACACTTGGGCGACGGCATTAACATGTGGCTAGTACTGTGCTAACATTTACATATCCTTTAGTTTGCTTGGGCTATCTTTGGATTCTTAGAAATTTTGATCACAAATGTTTTTGAAGATTAAAATTGAAAAAAAAACGAAATCATGATCAGCGTATAAAGTCTTGCATACTGCAGACAGTTCTGCTTACATGGCAGTATACGACTTTGAAATAAAACTAGTTTATTCTTTTTCAGTTATTTGGATTTTTTGCTGATTCTGTTATAATTTTAGTTAGGTAGGCTATATAACAATTTATTTTCCAAAATTGACATGTCAACAAATGCAGTCCCTTTAATGAAAACACCAATGTTGGCTTATCATCTGCGCTGGACCAACATTAAACAAACATTGATTTAAAGGTGATCTATCATTCCGTATATGGTATGAATAATTATGTCCTTATATGGGGCACAAGTGTTTCCTTATATGGGGTGATTGGCTATCATGTGACCCTCTCAGAGGGTCACATGATAGCCAATCACCCCATATATAGGGTGATTGGCTATCATGTGACTCTCTCAGAGGGTCACATGATAGCCAATCACCCCATATATAGGGTGATTGGCTATCATGCGACTCTCTCAGAGGGTCACATAATAGCCAATCACCCCATATAAGGAAACACTTGTTCCCCATCTTTTGGCAACTTTGATTTATTTGTCACAAAATTATTCATACTAGATAAGGGGTGATAGATCACCTTTAATTCAGCAAGTTTACGGGCTGAATCACCGTCAATTGCTCAGTGTACACAGTATCTGATCCGGACGGACATATGACCTATCATTGCACCCCTTTTATTTTCTACAAAAACGAATCATAACGTGGTACTTAACGGGAAGATGGGATTACACTTCTTCCCACACAAGTCTTCTCCCGAGGTCGTAGAGCGAGGCCTTGCTGAATCAGTGTCAAAACCATCTATTGGAGTGGGGACTTTCAAGAAAGATTTTTTCTGTTTGACCCAAGTTTGACCTCTGGCATGAGTGTTGTTTTAATGTGGGGCCACTGTCTACGACACCGGCCCTACATTAAACAACACATGTCTGCTGGCCGAGTAGCTCACCGGAAATGTCGCAGACACAGACCACCACATCTCACCTGACACGTGCGTGAGGGTTGTATTAATGTTGATCCAACGTCGCAGACAGCGGGCCAACATTAAAAAGACATTTTTTGAAAAACTAATGAATATTCATTATCTTAATCTTCCTCCCTACCCCAATAGGTGGATGGTATGGCTAATTCAGCAAGGCTTGGCCTGACGGCCTCGCTGTGTCAAGACTTGCTTCCAGGAAGATGGGATTACCCACCTACACTACATATACTGGAAACCATTCAGGTGCACACTATGGAGGGAAGGCGTATATACCGGTAGAAACCCGTTTCTCAGCCGGTTTTCTCCCATTAGTTTATAGTTAGCCGTTTGGAGAATAGTTCTATACTTGGGCCGTGATTACACAGGAGGGTGAAGGGGGGGGGGGGGCTTTGGAGTATTATTTGGGCCGTGGCCATGCAGGAGGAGGGGGGGGGGGTGTTACAACGAGCCCTGACCATCAGGAATTACAGGTTGTTACAAAAAAGGTACCGAAATAATAAGTGTGAATCATCGGCGTCACTTGGTGATTCTACTGCCATTATGGAACGTAACCCTTTAACCCTTCAACGTTGAAATATTGTTATATACACCTAGAGACCAAAGGGTTTAAATCTTCATAAATGTCTTAGTTAGCTCTTTCCGCTTCATTTGAATACCTATGTTATGGGTCTACGGCCATTAGAAGTATTTTGACTCTTTCGTTTCAGTGTGGAGATCGACCTCACATTTTCACTACCATACATGACGGAAATTTCCGTCGTCATTCGTCAATGAACGTAACCATAAAATGACACAAATTTTCGTCAAATATATACTACATTTATGTATTTTTCGTCATTTGAAGCTGGAAATTGCGTTAGCAATTCCAGCTTCAAATGACGAAAAATAGAACTCCTACACCAGTATATCTGGATCCTGGCATGCACTCCGGCCTGGAAGTCAAAGGGTTAAGACGTCTTATTTGCAGGTTAAATCGCAGTTAGTGGCAACAAAATGTGCGTTTAAATATCAATATTTAAAAATATTTGTTCTCAAATAAAACAAATACGAGTAATTTGCACCCACTTCAAGTGGGTGTAAATTTAAATGATTCAATTTAGCAGCTACCTGTTAAAAAAAAAACAAATTTAAATACTCATACGATGCTCTTGCTTCACTGAAAGTGAGGACATACTTTAATAAATTCGCCACTAGAATACTTAATTTAGGATTTAATGTATGTGATTTAATATATGAGCTAAACATGTTAAATTATAAAAGTTTCAAATTGCAGAGTGATGCTCTGATTAATTTTATTTAATACCCCATCGATATAAATGATGTACATGTTTATTATGTCTTTCTTATGATATTGTTGAACATATATTATCAATGTTTTCAACTTTAAATACATGCTTTGTATACGTTAAACACTTTAATGTCGATGTTAGAACGTTCAATAGCCTAGTTATATGACAATTAGAATTACACAGTATCATATATTTCCTAAAATACATTTATGGTCACATTTATTTCTGATTAAGAAGGAACAATGATTCCGTAGCAAAGCTAGCCGATGCCATACATACTCAGTCACGTTATGATTGATCACAATGATTCCGTAGCAAAGCTAGCCGATGCCATACATACTCTGTCACGTTATGATTGATCAGGAATAGAAATAAATAACTCATTATCGATGGTCTAAAACAATAGTGGGTCGGGTCGACTTGACAGCAAAATTGTGTTTATCTTTTTGTTTAGAACTACAGTCTGTTAAATCCACTTATCAGCATGTTGACTTGGACTTATACTGATAAAACACACAGCGATTGGAATTTGACAAAAGATCAAGTGAAGTTATCAGAGTGTTTTTCACCTTCCAAAACGATTTACAGAAGCAAAAATGGGATCAACAAGACACCAAGTTGACTTAGCACATTGTTACTCTAAGAAAACAAAATATGTAGAGATTGTTCCCAGATCAACAATGAACTAAGTCAAGGCATTTCTCTTGTGTTGTCTTCGCAAGTCTCAGAATAACAATGCGCTAAGTGCACTTGCACCTTTTTTTTGTCCCAGAAACAATGCCCATGAGCATATAATAACAGAACAACAAAGTGTCAAGTCGACTTGGTCCTGTGTTGGACAGATATTATGCTGATATTTGCTCCTTTTCACAAGAATAACAATGTGCTAAGTCGACTTGATCTATTTTTAAATCCTAATTTGGAGCAAATTCAAATTTTATACATATTGTAAGTGACTTAGCTGATTGTTATTTTAAAGGCCAAAAATGTCACTTAGCACACTATTGTTTTAACCCATCGATTATATCATTGAGTATATTACTGTCGACATATATAACAGATTAGTCTTTAACAATCATGATATAATTGATAATTAAAAGACAGTGCACCAAGTACCAGATAAAGGAAGTTTCTCACAGCGTTGGTATGATGCTGGGCCAACGTCGTAGACGTTAGGCCAGCATCGTACCGGCATTGGGTCACTGTATGCTGATCGTGAGTACAGACCACCAACTGGTAATAGCCTTATAAATGGTTTATGATACCTCGCTGTTATAACGAGACGAAATCACCCCTTTTGATGTCTGCTTCCTGCCCAGCAAGCATGAAACGATGACCCAATGTTGATTTAATGCTAGGCCACCGTCTACGACGTTGACCCAGAATTAAATCAACATTCGATTACCGTCTGGTCTGTGCTTTCTGGAATGTAAATTCTCAAGTAAAGCGTCATGGAAAACTAGAAAGTTACTCACCCAAAGATCATGGAAAACTAGAAAGTTACTCACCCAAAGATCATGGAAAACTAGAAAGTTACTCACCCAAAGATCATGGAAAACTAGAAAGTTACTCACCCAAAGATCATGGAAAACTAGAAAGTTACTCACCCAAAGATCACTTGCTGTTTTATTGGTAGATTTTTTAGCCAAAAATTGTTACTTTGGTATCAAAGGGTCGTATCTGTTAGTTTACAAAGTGGCAGATACCGCTCTTTAATACCAAGGTGATGATATGCCGTTAAAGTATTTCATTCATGGGTATAAGCGTCACTGAAAGCTACTAGCATACGATTTACTCATCCAGCGCTCACTTTATCCAAGGATACTACAATATTTTCGGGTTGTAGTGTTCTTGCGTTATCTTAACATATGCAGCTAGTTTGTGGTACATAATTTTCAGAAACAAATTCTGGTATTTTTTATAGAAGAGGTTTTAAAAATAAATGTGTGTGGTGTATTTACTATTGAATTATACATGTAAATATTCCCTATTCACGTCACTTTGTTCTCTTGGGCACATCTTACATATTTAAAAAATAAAGTTCCTGGTCCGATTTCAGCCAGATATGATTGTAAAACAAATAATTTAACAAGACACACACGCTGCTCGTGGCGCGGAAAGCATATATTATCTATATTATATTTTACACTTTTACTGTTAAATGTAATTAACGTGTATATCAATTTTATCCTGGATGTCAAACTTATATTAGTTAGGGTGCTGGTCACCTGTATTGGCACCCTGATGTGCAATTGCATATTTGTACGATTATTGTATATATTTGTGTATATAAAGCCTAATAAATAATAATAAATGAGAGATGTGCTGAGAAAACAAAAAATGTTCTGACATTTTGTGGAAGAAAATTACTTTGAAACGTGGGCATTGTTGCGGTCATATTATACAGGGAGATATAGCCATGTTAAACACCGCCGCTGGGGTGTCTGTCGTAAATAGCACGTTTTATTACATAGTTTCTGCAAGAGTGCACCGTTCACCCGTTCTGTGAGAAATTCCACAGAATTATCCTTTGCGGACCAAGTATAGAATTCTACTCTGAACCAAATTAAGAGTGATTCAGTCTGTCACATGGCAGGATTAGCTATTCATTGACCGTTATTATTTAGATTCGGTGCTGGATACGTGGGCATAACTAATACAATGATACATAAGACCCCCAACACCAACAGTGCAAACATCTATGTTTGGTCTTCTAATGGTGGTAACTTTCTATTTTAATTATCTGTACACAACACTTTTCCGCCAGCAAAATATATGAACCATGAACCCAATTCTGGTTTAAAGTTGAACCAGGTTTGTGGACGCGTGAAATATAAACGGTCTTTAGAACTCCTAACCATTAAAGTCTTTAGAAATTTATTTACTTATTTATTAATTAATTAATTCATTCATTCATTTCTTCATTCATTCATTCATTCATTTATTCATTCATTCATTCATTCATTCATTCATTCATTCATTCATTCATTCATTCATTCATTCATTCATTCATTCATTCATTCGGTTAAACGATCATCACGTCTATAGCCGTTTTCAAACGGCTGTTTAATGAAGATAAAATGAAGCATACGTTGGCATTGAATAAAAGGGTGTAGTATTTTGTACCCCCTCGAGGTTTTAACTCGCCAATCTCACAGCCTCTATACATTCAAATTACTTATATAATTTAGCGTTTCACGGGTTAGGCCAGCATTGGTTCGTTGCTGTCATGGAACTTGTTTGTTATGAGCCATTCTCAGGTGATCACTGGAGCACCAATAGATTATAAGACACATGTAACCATTTGTGATATATCCCAGAACAGGTAATTCACCTCCTATGTGAGCCTAGTATTATATCGTACGCCGATGACTTTGATTTACACTTTGACCTTCAACCAAATTATCCAAGCGATTCAGAGCACTGTTTTCTAGGATATTTATTTTAGATCGGAATCATTTCGGTTTCCTCGGGGAAGTGTTTCCAGTGTTGAATCCAGGGGATGCACGGGAGGCTGGGCGGTTAGATATCAACCCCCCCTCCCGCCTTTAAAATGTAAAATAGGTTAGCCCTTAACTGTTTAAATTATCACGATGCAATAAAGCATCATTTTGAATCTCTAAGGAATGACTTAATTTTCTACACGCAGTGTCTTTACAACATCTTTTTTGTCAAACTGTTTTAAAAATAACAACTTTTTTTTCATTTGTCACCCACTTCAAGTCATCTTCATCCACTACAAGTCGAGAATTGCGACAGCAATTCGCGGCTTGTAGTGGATAAATATGACAATGGTAAATTCAGGCTTGAAAGGGTTAAATCATTGGAATATGTTTACATAAACCAAGAGAACACAGTGTTATTTTCAATTTAAAATAATCATAAATGTCCTAATTGGCTTTTTTCGCTTCATTTGAATACCTATGTTATGGGTCCACGGCCATTATAATTTTGCACTGCGGGACCAAGTTTAGACGTCAGAATCTATAGACGTCAGGAAAAAGCGCATAAATTAAATCTCTCTTTTTTTCAACATTCCTTTTCAGCACAATACAATATATGTTTATTGGCAAGAAAAATGGAGTGTAGTTGTGAACCGATTAAACTAGGAAATTGAAGTTCCCATCATGCTAATGTCTCTCTACACAGCGAACCATAGCAGTTTCTGGGCCAAAATACATATAACACTCTATAATGAGCATAAGATCGACATTTAAGTAATATTTAAGCTTTTATTCTGAATACAATTTGAAAGTAAGTGATAACAGATACGGCAGTAGCATGTTTTAAGAATTAATTCGTGATATCGGATGCTTTACACGAATAAAGGTCAATTCGTTCAGACGCACCCTCCCCTCCTGAGGTAATGAGGCAGTGAATCTGATGAAATACACCATGGCGGACTGATCTGCGTCATAATTTAACCTCATGATACTGGTGTATAAAGGCAAACAACAGCAACTGCTTAGTTTTTAAATAAAATATTACTGCTGTTTGTCTTTATAGTGTAAGTTAAACACAAACAGCAGTAACTGCTTACTTTCCAAGATTGCCGTTACTGCTGTTTGTCTTTGTAATCTATGTCAAAGACAAACAACAGTAACTGCTTACGTTCCAAGATAGCAGTTACTGCTGTTTGTCTTTGTAATCTATGTCAAAGACAAACAGCAGTAACTGCTTACGTTCCAAGATAGCAGTTACTGCTGTTTGTCTTTGTAGTTTATGTCAAAGACAAACAGCAGTAACTGATTACGTTCCAAGATAGCAGTTACTGCTGTTTGTCTTTGTAGTTTATGTCAAAGACAAACAGCAGTAGCTGCTTACGTTCCAAGATAGCAGTTACTGCTGTTTGTCTTTGTAGTTTATGTCAAAGACAAACAGCAGTAACTGCTTACGTTCCAAGATAGCAGTTACTGCTGTTTGTCTTTGTAGTTTATGTCAAAGACAAACAGCAGTAACTGCTTACGTTCCAAGATAGCAGTTACTGCTGTTTGTCTTTGTAGTTTATGTCAAAGACAAACAGCAGTAACTGCTTACGTTCCAAGATAGCAGTTACTGCTGTTTGTCTTTGTAATCTATGTCAAAGACAAACAGCAGTAACTGCCTATTGTTTATCACAGCAAACCTCAGAAACTAGTTAGTGCATTTAACCTCTTTTAAGTGGGTTTAAATTTTTTAAAGTGCATCTTTTTTAAAGTGAAATGCGTGTCATAATGGTGAGATTAGAAAATGATTGGCCTACAATTTATCAAATCTAAATAATTTTCACCCGTTTGAATTTGTGGATCGCGTGAGCGAAACACAACTTCAAGTGGGTCACAATTTCAACCAATAAACTCAGCGATCAAAAAGTTAATCCTTAAAGCGTTGAACTATTTGAATATAAACCAAGTGAGCAAAGGTTTTTGCCCATTTTGAAATCATCATAAATGTCTTATTCAGCTCTTTCTGCTTCATTTGAATACCTATGTTATGGTTTTACGGCCATCATAAATATTTTACTCTTTCAAAGATTTAAGCGTCTTTGTACTGCGTTTTCAAAACAGAAATAACTGCAGCATAAGTTCATATCCAAATGAGGCACCTGTTGAAGTTACAGCAGGCCTATTGACGTCAGGGTATATACAAATCTTGCAATTGCGTCATCAAGGAGCAAAAAGGAGTAGTGATTTATATGTATGTTTAGATCACAGGTGACATATGTAAGTTGACATGAGGCATGTTATGCCAGGTACACCAGCCACACCCATTACAAAAAAAACACGAGAAACGAGGCATGTTCCGAGCAAACACGATGTTGGGCCAGCGTCGTAGACGGTGGGCCAACGTCTTGTGTTTGCTGTGTTAGGCCAGGTACACTAGCCGCACCCATTCCAAAAAAAACACGACACGTTCAACCAATGATGGTTGTGTTAGTGTTGGGCCAGCGTCGTAGACGGTGGGCCAACACTAACACAACCATCATAGGTTAAACGTCTTGTGTTTGCTGTGTTAGGCCAGGTACTCTAGCCGCACCCATTCCAAAAAAACACGACACGTTCAACCAATGATGGTTGTGTTAGTGTTGGGCCAGCGTCGTAGACGGTGGGCCAACACTAACCCAGCCTTGGTTCAACGTCTCTTGTTTGGTGATATTTGACAGGCTAGCCCTTAAGGCACCTTCTAGCATTTATAAAGCATACTTTCACCCAGTGAGCTCCATTCTACTACTATTTTTGCAACACATCATATTTTGAACAAAACAAACCTCATCAACCCTTTAAGTTCTGAAATATTTTAATGCAAATTTAAAATCGTTATAAATATCTTAGTTAGCTCTCTCCGCCTCATTTGAATACCTTTTTATGAGTCCACGGCCATTAGAAATATTTTACTCTTTCACTGCGCGGATCGACATTAGACGCCAGAATCTGACATCTATGGAAGCCAGATTTTGACGTCTAAGGTCGGTCCCCGCGTTGAAAGGGTTAAAAACATATAATCCACCACAATAATCTTTCATTTGAGATATTATAGTTTAATATTTTAAAGAAACTCAGGACATGTTTGAGTTGAGAGTTGTGATAGAAAATCAAACCTCATTTTGAATAAGAATAGACTGCTTTCACGAGTTTGCGCGTGAACAAGTTGTCTGATTAAACAGTTGAGCGTTGCTCACTGTGTGGCGTGTTGACATTGAAAAGTGTGTAACAGTTGTCTGATTAAAACAGTTCAGCGTTGCTCACTGTGTGGCGTGTGGTTATCGAAAAGGGTGTACTAGAACTGTGTGTTTGAAGAGTTAATTACTATTCAATAAAGATTAAATTATATGTTTCAATAAGAACTTTCTGATTTTTCTTTTATTGAAATAAATTACGCTTCTGTATATTAAATTTCAGTAAATTGGGATTCAATACAATATTTCGATGTCGATAAAAATAAAAATGAAAGGAGTGTTCATGATGCATGCATTGCATAGCGAGATAAAATGTTAGTATTGCATTTGGCGATAATATATATTTGGATTTAAAAATCAAATGTTAAAATATAATTAAAAGTGGTGGGTTAAAGAAAAAGTGACCCAATCGGTCTGAGTGAAAAAACACGAAAATTTTGCAGCGAATACCGTCAATTTATCATTATGCATAGAATTACATCTGTCGGTGACACGCCCTATACTGGTGTGAAACTAGAGATGTACACCAGTTTATATTTCAAACCAACACAATCACTTTGTTGTGAAAGGTAAGAATTTCTATAGCAGTTACAATAGCAATTATTCCCCACGTTAATGAAATTAAACTTAACCCGTACAGCGCGGAGATCGATTTTAGACGTCAGGATTTGACGTCTGTAGAGTCAGATTCTGACGTCGAAAGTCGCCTCACCGACAGACGAAAACATTTATGATGGCCGTAAACCCATAACACTGGTATTTAAATAAATCTCAAAATGAAATTCCCTTTGGTTCCCATGGTTTATACAACAATATTTCAGCGTTAAAAGGGTTAAGAGTCAGGGGTGAAACAACTTTCCACCTTCTAATTTAAATAACAACTGAATGACGGCGGTGATTATCTGATCTTGTCATATGACAGACTGAGCCACTCGTTCATTGATCGGGTGTAGAATACTATACTTAGTTTAGAAACTCGAGTTGACCAACGCTCCAGCTTCCAGATTATACCCAATATGGGGATGTTGACGTTACTCGAGATACATACGTTGACAAAGGGCGTTTTCAACACAAATCAAGTTAAAAAAAAACCATCTCGACACGACGTAATTCAGGGAAAAAATTATGTTTGGTGCTTCACTCCCTGATCATAGACCCTGGTGTGATATAGGTTAGAGTACCGGGCGTTTCCTTCATAGTGTCATTCTAGATGTATGCTGCGGTTTGACAACTAGCCGGAACTATGTGTAATGGTCGTCTCATTATTATATATCATATTTAATTATCTGCTCTACGACATATTATCATGTATACCTGACCGTCATAAACAAACGCTACCGCGATCCACAACTTCAGGTCACTGAAAATTACTTGGGTTTGTGATGAATGACTTTCCCTGATTTTTCAGTCATTTGTCAACCAATTTTCATGATATCTTAGAAGCACTATTTCCAAGTGACGCGGCAACTATACCCTGAAAATTGCATTGAAAATATGGTATAGTTTAAAGTTTGTCTCAATAGCATGTAGTAAATGTCGTCTCCCTAAGACTATAAACTCATTGACTTGTTCTCAGAATTTTATTGAATTTTTTAGTCCCCGAATGACTTGGAAATAGCGTGTGTAAAATTTCATAAAAATTGGTTCTGAATTGATTGAAAAATCTGCGAAGTTCATTCACACTGGTTCATTATCAACTCAATTATTATTGTATTCTGTCCACATGGGGCATAGATGCGTTTGGGGGCATTGAAGGGTTCTTTAGACTATCTATAATTTACAATAGGCGCTTTATTTGAGATCTAATAAAATCTCTACTTCCTCATTTAATACAATTTAAATCCAGAAAAAACTACTTGCCAACGCCCAACTCAGAATACACAATACATTTAATCCAATGTTTTGTCAATGTTAGGCCATCGTCTACGACGCTGGCCCAACATTGGCCCAACATTGGTTTAAAACATCGTGTTGTATATGAGACAGCGAGTCGTGACTGTGTCTAGGTGAGGATCCCAGCAAACACAAGACATTGAACCGATTTTGGTTTAGTGTTGGCCCATCGTCTGCGACGCTGGCCTAACATTAAACCAACATCGGTTCAATGTATTGTGTTTGCTGGGATGGACCATATCGGCATGACAGGGTTACCAGGCTAGTTATTCATTTAATTAGCGTTTAAAATGATACACATCATAAGTATTGACAATACTACAGATGACAAGCATGTAATTCCGGCTGGGAACAAGTTGAACGGTTCTCTACGATGTCTGTCCGGCAAAACTAAATAATTACATAGACTACGTGTAATTATAGACATAATTGTACATGTAATGTGTCTGTTGTACATGTAATAGCTCCAGTTATCATTAACTGACACTCATTCGTTTTGGTCCCCCTTATAATATTCCTTTGTTGAGAAAGCAGTGAATATTAATTATTATTATTATAAATATATCGTATCGGTAGGGTCCCTCTGGAGGTTCAGTCTGATGTTACATCGCTAAGGGGTCTCGTCAAGTTAATTTTTTTTTAAAAACTGAGAAAAACTTAGATTTTCCAGACACAACTATAGTCAAGCACAACCATGCTAGTTTTTAATCCATGCATTTTAGTAGCCAATCAAATCACTGTTATTGGCGACGAAGTGAGTGCTTTACAAACAGCAAGAATTTTAAATGTTTGGTCTCAAATTAAACAAATATTAATAATTATAATCCAGTTGAAGTTGAGGGTCGCGATAGCAAGACACAACAAGTTGGCGCGGGGATCGACTGTCGATACCCGCGCTGAAAGTCATAACCTTGGTATTCAAATGAAGCGGAAAAGGCTAACAGAGACATATATGATGATTTTAAATTTAAAAAACTCCTGATTTATATAAAAATATTTCAGCGGTTTAAGGGTTATCTTCTAATGCTATATACACTAGCAATACGGCGTCATCTCGTGACGTGGTGGTTGTGGTTTCTCTGATTCCTTAGGTACTACGTGCCCCATACGGCCAGGTAGGCCTTTGATACGGTCGCCGGTGTTTTCTGTGCATCGTACATTGAGAGTAGGGCATTGTAAGGTTCTAATCATGTCTATACTATAGCCCTTTGCACACATTTTATGTGAATTGGACGGAGAAGTGAGCGTTAAATCTGTTAGCTGGCTTATATTTTGATTCAAATTGTATAAATTTTAATAATTTTCACTCACTTGAAGTTGTGGGCCGCGGTAAATGAAATGAAATGAATCGGGCTTTAGGCCACCTTTGTGCACATATAGGCTAAACTGGGCCAGGAGAACCTCCTGAGGATGGTGAGATGATTGAGATGACACTGTCCTCCAGACACAGGATTTGAAATTCGAGCCCTGGCGGTCTGAGGCCGAGCACGCTACCTCTCGGTCACGGAGGCTCCCCACAATACTGACTTTCACACGTGGATGGGTAAGAAACAATTTTGTTTCTTTCAAACCCCGAACGCTGGCGTGAAAGGCAGCGGTGCTAACCACTACCCTAGGGCCCCCGCCCTGTGGGCCGCGGTACCGAGACACAGTTTTAAGTGGATACATGTAGAAATTCAATTTATAACTTAACCCATTCAATTCTCGACTTGTAGTGGATAAAGATAACTTGGAAGTGAGTGAAAAATTGAAGAATATTGCCATGAATTGGCAACTGTTTCTAGTATTTTTTTCTTCTAAAACTCTTTAGTTGCAGGAAAATTAGGTTTGTTTTCAGGGACGTAAAATGATGCTTTAATGCATCGTGGGGGCTTAAAGGGTTAAGGGTTCAAGGGTTAACCCTTTGCCTGCTGATCACGACAATTGTTGTTTTTAATCAGTTTTATTAGCCGATTAAACCACTATTATTGGGAAATAAATGACTGTTTAAACATCAAGATTTGTAAATTGTTGGTCTCAAATTAAACAAATATATGAGTAGTTTTCAATCACTTGAGGTTGTGGATCGCGGTGGCGAGACACAACTTCAAGTGGTTGAAAATTTAAATAAATTAATTTAGCAAAATAAGGGTTACTATATCTCTATGATACAGAGGAAGACATGAAGCCATAGCCGTGTTGTCCTCTCCGAGGCCGTGGATTGGTGTATTGGCTTTACCCGAAAAACTCCACATGACGTTGACTGAGAGCTATCTCGACCCCAAGGTCCGAAAAATGTTCATAACTTTATAATGACAGTGCGGGCTGTGAGCTGAGCATGCGGGCATGTGGCTGAAATGCTACTGATTGCAAAAAAACTTTTTTCGACCTAATTATTCGAGCACAAGTCATAGATATGACCGTCCAAAGAAATGTCCCGCGATTTTGTACGGGATCAATCTGTGGCTGAAACCTGTTTAAACCAACAGCACCTCCATGCTCTGCCCCTTACTAACAGGTTGACCTTGTGCCCCCCCCCCCACCCCCTTATGGTGTGGGTGGTTTATGACACTTTCTGTACATCATCGTCACCCGCTGTCCACCATATGACGGGAAATACAAAACTTCAGGCGCAGCACTTCAAAATAAAACAGTAATCATTTATTTTAATAATTATATTTTAATCCGCTTTAAAGTGTATCTCCCTATCGCGATTAAAGTGATTAAAATCAAGTGCACTTGTTAAACTATGGACTGAAAACAGTCAACTTAGTAGATTGCTGCTATATATTAAGGACCTTCAAAGACGAATTACGACCAATCACATCAGAAATGACAACAGAGACAATCAGGGCAGTGAATAGAATGTGTCACATTTTGATATATAGGTTTATAAGTAGGATTTCGGTATTTCGAAGCAGGGGTTTAACCCGACGGGCCTTACTGTGCGGGGATCGATTATAGACGTCAGAATCATGGCGAATATAGCACAGGCATTGGGAAAAATAATGCTTGGTTTCCTCATTTGAAAAAAATGTTTGGTTATGTCTGCGAAAAAAACGTGTTCCGACAGCCTCCCTCTGCGTACCCCCCCCCCCCCCCCCCCACACACACACACACCTGCGCTTTTTTCATAATTGTAAGCGTATTTTGTTCGACAATGCAACTAGATGTCATATCACGAGATATTTATTCAATAGGCAGATCGTAAAAAAATGAAATGAATCGGGCTTTAGGCCACCTTTGTGCACATATAGGCTAAACTGGGCCAGGAGAACCTGCTGAGGATGGTGAGATGATTGAGATGACACTGTCCTGCAGACACAGGATTCGAAATTCGAGCCCTGACGGCCTGAGGCCGAGCACGCTACCTCTCGGTCACGGAGGCTCCCCACAATACTAACTTTCACACGTGGATGGGGAAGAAACAATTTTGTTTCTTTCAAACCGCCGAGACCGGTAACCGAATCCCGGACTCTGGCGTGAAAGGCAGCGGTGCTAACCACTACCCTAGGGCCCCCGCCCCGTGACATGATGGATTTCACAATAATATTCACACATCGTTTAGTCGACGTCGGCCCAGAATTGGAAACGTTGTGTAAGCATTGGGACTGCGCTGTCACAGCAAGCATTGAGCCGTTGTTGGCTAAATACTGGTCGACCGTCTACGTCGCTGGCCCAGCATTAAGGTAACAATGGCTCTGGATGTCTTGTGTTTGTTGATTTTATAAATGCTTCACCTGAGGAATGTACTTTCGCTTCGTGTCATATATCCTGCTATATATACCCGCCATGGAGTGAATCATCCTCTGCGCATTAACTCTTACATGACGTCTGTAGACGTCAGATTCTGACGACTAAAGTCGATCCCCGCACTGTAAGAGTAAAACTGTTTCTAATGGCCGTAGACCCATAACATAGGTATTCAAATGAATCAGAAAGAGCTAACTAAGACATTGATGATGATTTCAAATGAAAAAAACCCTTTGGACTCCATGAATTTTACAAAAAAACTCAGCGCTTTATGGGTCAACTCTGTGAATTAACCCCTACGCTGAAATATTTTATATAAACCATGGAGACCAAAAGGTTTTTTAATTTGACATCATCATAAATGTCTTAGTTAGCCCTTTCTGATTCTTTTGAATACCTATGTCATGGGTCATGGGTCTATGACCATTAGAAATAGTTTAATTCTTTCAGTGCGTCCCCGCGTTGTAATGGTTCGCGCGCTAATTTAAATAATTTAAATTTTCACCAACTTGAAGTTGTGTCTCGCTACCGCGACCCACAACTTCAAGTAGGTAACAATCACTCATATTTATATTAGACCAAATATGTACAAATCTTGATGCTTAGGCACTCACTTCCTTCCCAATAAGTGATTTAATTGGCTAATAAAACGAATTAAAATTTCAAGATTCAAGATTCTGTCCTAATTTCCTACAATGTCTTTGCAATATGTGGATTTTTTATTTTTCAACCACTTCAAACAATAACTATTAATGGAGCGATAAAAATATTGCGCCAGAATCGGTACTACTAAATAGTCTTGTTATCTCGGATTGTGTAAATGGGTTCAATATCGCGCGATGTGTTTTAGTATGATATTTACAGTTATCATGGACTATATGTGAACTGGTCTTTATTAGGTCAATCAGGGTGTAAATGGTCAGCAGCAGGGTGCAGATGGTCAGCAGTGGGACGTAAATGGTCATCGATATCCTGCAATTTCACCTCCGCTTATAGTAAAATCTATCTGTTGGGTCACATTTTTCTCCATCATTAGAACCCCAGTGATATTATTATTTCATACAAGTTCGTTTATTTTAAAATATTCACGCTAAATAGCCATCATGCAGAATACATAACGCGTTGAGGTATGTAGTAACTAATATAATATATTATTATATTATAATAGCATAATATATTATAATAATATATCATAATAGGCCTATGTCTATATGGTGAACATAGAGGAAGCACGTAAGCCATTATCACGAATCACAGTGACGTTAAGAACGGGTGGGTTTTCCCCAAAAAACAGGCGTATCCCAGCAAACACGCGACATTGAGCCATTGCTGGGTTGATGTTGAGCCAGCGTCGTTGTTGAATTGAAATTGAATTGAACCAACATTGGGTTGGTGAATTGTGCTTGTGGGAACATATCACTTGTTACTTGGCACTTAAAAAACATATTTCAGCCACGAATTTTTTTCTTTGATATGTTAGAACAATAATCGCTTTCATTTCATTATTTTAAACAATAATTATTATGTTCGTCATGTCATGTTCCGGCGAACCTCACCCCCCCCCCTCCTACACACTTATTCTATGCTCATTATAGTGTAGATTCACGTCAACAGTGATGAAGGATTTTCACTGATTTCTCAGTCAATTCTCAACCAATTGTCTATTTAACATGTACTAAATGTGGCCAAATGACCCCCTCCGAATTTCATAATCGGACAAGCTAGCCCAACATTGAGAGAGCGTTAATCCACCGTTTCCCGTTAGTTAGCATTCCCTCGTGATCCCCCACTCATTCTCCCATGCATCATTATGAAATGCCATTTATTACATGTTTTATTGGTTGTTGGAACACGAGACGTAGTTGGTTTAACCCATAAAGCGCTCAATTATATAATTTAAATTACTCTTATTTATTGAATTTTAGACCAAACATTTGCAAATCTTGATGTTAAAACATTCTTTTCGCTCCCAATAACAGTGATTTGATCGGCCAATAAAACGAATTAAAACAATTATAGTCAGTCAATTCTCAACCGATTTTGATGAAATTTATCAAGGACTATTTTCGGCTCACGCGGCGACTATCGTGAAATTTTCATGAAAAAATATTATTTAGTTCAAAAGTTAGACCATTTGACATGTAGTAAATTTGTAATTACAACGTCCTTCTATAAATCCATTAAACTGGTTAAATTAAAGGTTTTTTTAGTCCTGAATTTCATTACATGCCAGATGGGCTAACTTTTTAGCTATACAATATTTTCCGATGAAAATTTCACGGTAGTCGCCGAGTGACTCGCAAATAGTCAATACAAAATTTCATAAAAATCGGTTGAGAATTGACTGAGAAATCAGCGAAAAACATGCGATACAAGTTAATCTGACAGCGGGTATAGCGGTGTATGGGTTAATGTTGGGCCACCGTCCACGACGCTGGGCCAACATTAAATCAACACTGGGCCAACGTGTAAAAGTACTCGTAAAGATGCAGTACTATGTGGATTCTCCGTGACCGAGAGGTAGCGTGCTCGACCTCAGACCGCCAGGAGTCGCATTTTGAATCCTGTAACTGGGGGTAATCTCATATTGTCACCATCATCAGGAGGTTCTTCTGGCCCAGTTTAGCCTGTATGTATGTACACAAAATGGTCTAGCTCTCTACTCATTTATTCATGAATCTGCCACTCACTATCTCTCATGCGAGAGAAAAACAGCACCATATGGTGGTATGCTGATCAGGGGCCTTATAGCTGATCATCATGGACTATATATAGATATTAACACTTACAGTGCTGGGATCGACATTAGTCGTCAGAATCTGACGTCTACAGACGTCAGACTCTGACGACTAATGTCGATCTCCGAACGGAAAGAGCAAAACATTTATAATGATCATCACGGACTAAATACAGGCATTAACACTTACAGCGCGGGGATCAAATTGAGACGTCAGAATCTGACGTCTACAGACGTCAGATTCTGACGACTAAAGTCGATCCCCGTACTGAAAGAGTAAAACAATTAGACCCATCACATAGGTATTCAAATGAAGCAACATTGATTTTACGCCTTGTGTCTGCTGGGTATCTATGTTATCAGGTTATGTGTGCGTTGTAACGGGTGATAGTAGCTGATTGTGTTTTACACAGGTGGAGGCTGACAGTCCCGTGATGGCACAGGATGAGGCACACTGGCCTCGTCAGGGTGTTCATCGACAGAAGAAGGAACAGCCTAGATCAGTCTCCTCAAGGATCATGGTGGATAGAATAAGGATGGTGAGGAGTGATGATCTCCATGGTAACTATACTGTACCATCTGTCCACAGGGATAGCTCAGGGTATCACCAGTATGACGTCATCTTAGACGGGGATACCCTGACGACCACAGACCCCAGGGAGCCCATACTTAACTACAGACAACACCTGAAGAACCAAGGTCTGCTCCAGTATAAACCACCACCTGGTGTAGCTACACCCATCATCTATCCTAGTCCAATGAAAAGCCAGGGATTCACTCAGCTACAGGCACCTACCCCTGACCTGTATGGGTCCAACCTGAGACCTAATCATGCTCCATCACACCATGGAGGTACACCATCACACCTTGGAGGTACACCATCACACCATGGAGGTGCACCATCATACCTTGGAAATACACCATCACATCTTGGAGGTGCACCATCACACCTTGGAGGTACACCATCACACCTTGGAGGTGCACCATCACACCATGGAGGTACACCATCACACCATGGAGGTACACCATCACATCTTGGAGGTACACCATCACACCATGGAGGTGCACCATCATACCTTGGAAATACACCATCACATGTTGGATCTACATCTATCATCCACGAGTTGGTGTCATCCTCCCAGGATGTCTGTGTGTATAATCTCTCAGCTAATGCCCCACCTTTCTTCGTTGACACAGACGCGGCAAGCTGGCGTACATTCTCTTCTACTTATGACTCCCTGGGTTACAGCACGCAGTCCAGTCTGACGTCATATAGGATTCCCCCTCATCACCAGCCTCACTATCAACCTGTGGATTCCGAGGCTGTGTCTAGGTTCTCGGTGGATTCCTTTAACATCTCGTCGCTCCCCGACCAGATGTTTACGGATCATTACTATCAGAACACGGATCATTTAGACGCCGTGTCGCCGAGTCATGATATCAACCTGGGCTGGGAGCACTTCATACAGAACAGGAATCTGCCTGCGACGACCAGGGGCCACCAGCCCTTCTCTATCTTCACAGAGAGTGTGTACGCCCACCAGCCCTCGGGGGCCGCCTCTACCGTGTGGCCAGGTCATTCTGCGGAGAAAACCCACAAACCCGGGGTGTTTCACAGTGGTGGTGAGGGGTGGCTGCCAGGGGCAGGTTTCTCCACCAGTGTGTTCTCCTCTCAACCCCCGCCCTACAGGGAGCAGGTGGACAGGGGGTCCGGGACGAGCAGTGACTGGACCGGGGAGTCCATGGAGTCGGGATCCGGCTCGTGGAAACACCGGGTATGTGCCCCCCTGTTTGTTATCCTGGCCATACTAATTGTCCTCACAACAGGAATCGTCATAGCAGGTTAGTAAATGAACCACCGGTACCATCCCAGTAAACAAAAACATTTGTATATCATTTATGCAATGTTGGACTATGTTGATGTTATACAAATGTTTTGTGTTTACTTGGGTTTGATAAAAATGTAGCAACATAGACATTCATTTTAATGTAAAAATTTAGAAATAGTTTAAATATCACACTGAATAACATAATAAGTACTGCTCTTATTTTGTATGATTTGTAGAAATATGCATTGATGTTTTTTACAGTGTTGACACAAATAATTCAAAAAGAAATCACAGAGTCCAGAAAAGGTGAGATCTTACACCGAGGTAATATTCACCACCATTCATTACAGGCCACCATACTCAAAGTGTCTTCGGAAAAATCCTAGCATTTAATTTTGTTTTGAATAAAAAAAAATAGCGTAAAAAATAATAAACATAGTAAATTGAGTTGTTTTGTCCTTATTTAAGTTTTATCAGATCACCAGACAAAGAAATCTGGTCATCAAATAATGTAACAATTTGATCAAGGGGATGAAATGTAACATCAAATCTGTTTTCTCAAATATCTTAACAAATATCAAATATTTTAACAAAACTGCTTCAACTTTTGAAAAATCTTGTGGGTGATAAATTAACCCCTGTTCTGCTAAACTACAGTTTCAAGCATATTTTACATCAATAGAAATATCACTAAATTTGATAAAATAGTTTTGGTCGATGCTCAGTTAGTTCAATGATTAAATATTGGGGAAGTATGTTTTTCATAAATATAAATCTTTTACATTCATTTGAAGCTGGAAATTTCGTGAGCAATTTCAGCTTCAATTGAATGAAAAATAGAAGCAAACAATTCAAGGTGTAAAGAACATTTCCATATATTGTAAAAAATATGTTTAATGAAAACGGTGGTCAAAAAAGAAAGTCAATATGATGCTTCGATGCACCATGACTGCTTTTAATGCGCCTTTCTATTAGTTTTTCTTGTATTGGGGATAACTTTTAGGCACTTGAACTTTAGTATTAGGGCACATTACTTTTAAAATTACAGATCCAGAAGGTGTTTAAACTATATTAGTCATCGATTGAATATAATCATGTTTATTTATGTATTGTTTCAGTGACAGTGGAGGTGCGATTAACTAATTTAATTTACACGCCTGGAATGAAAGATGTGAATTCAGACGAAAGCAGTAATATAACCAAGCTATTCTGTGGAGAGGTATATAACTTTTATTTAATCACGTAAACACATTCAGTAATGTAATATAAGGCATATTGTTCCCAGGAAACAGGAGACATCGACCCAATGTTTGATTTAATGTTGATCGACCGTCTTTGACGCTGGTCCAATATTAGAAAACACAGGGTCCAGATTAAATGTAATATAAGGCATATTGTTCCCAGGAAACAGGAGACATCGACCCAATGTTTGATTTAATGTTGATCGACCGTCTATGACGCTGGTCCAATATTAGAAAACACAGGGTCCATATCTGTTTGATGCTTTAAACCCTTAGAACACTGAGGTATTCAATTTAAATTTTCAGTCACTTTAAGTTGTGTCTCGCTACCGCGATCCACAACTTCAAGTGACTGAAAATTAATGTTATTTGTGAACTTTAAGTCCCAATATATATCAGTGTTTAAAGATTAAAGGCATATTATAATTTGAACAAGCTCGTTATAAGGGGTTATACAGGTGCTAATAAAAACCCATAATGTCTGCTGCAGTCGACATTAGTGCTCTAAGGGTTAATAACGCTTATAGGAATAGTTGATAATGCCACTACATATATTAATTTTTAACAGTAGCAGTATAACCAAGTTATTTGTGGAGAGGAAACACACCTTAATCACATCTAAAAATTATAGAACAAAGTATATTTTATGTTTTATTCTTTTATTATATAACAATTTTTAACAGAATCTGTCAGCGTCAATTGGTCAAAGAGTTCTAAACATGATTTTATGTTTGTAGCTGGATATATTCATGCAATCTAACCCAAGCTACATCAGCTGCCACGTGAACAGCTTAAGGTTTGTTATGATTATAATAACTAGAATAAATAAAGTATTATTTTAATAAAGGGTTGACAGTCAGCATAATAATGTACAATGTCTTGTTTTAAAAAAAGGCATGAAAATCAAGGAGTATGTAATGATTTCTTCAACATAGAGCGTGAAGATATAGTTTCCTAGACATATATATGCCCTATGTCTCCTTGTAAATGTCAAGTCATTGTTATAGTGTGAATAATGGATTAAAATTATGAGTCGATACATTGATGAAGTAATATAAAAAGATCATGAAATAGACTTCATCCATGTTTGGATATCTGGGTTTATTATAGTGCATTACTAGGCGGACTACACAATCTATTTCTAATATTGATGTATCAACAAAGTTTGAACTTTTTTTGTTAAAAAAAAGTTGATTATACTAGTATTTTACCATTGAAACATAAAATACATCAGTATAGGGTAATCGTTTATTATACTGATATGTACTGTAGATCTGGTAAGTTTCGCGTGTTTAAATTTTCGCGAATTTCCTATTTTTTGCCTTTTTATGAAGTTTAGAATTCGCGAATTTTTAGTTCTCTTCAGGAGCGCTATTATAATAATAATTTTCGAATATTACCACATCTACATATAGGTGCCAGGAGCATCGTCATATTATCATATAAAACATTTTAAACTGAATATTTTAGTGCGAACATGCTTTTATTAACTTTGTCTTTTCTTTACGACTTTAACTATACAATATGAGATATTGTAATACTAGGAATTTTCACTTAAATGGCCATACCGGCCGAAAAGTGAAGTAAAGCAGACATTTTACTTACTTACTATGATCAAAGTAGAAATATTATCAAACCAAATATAAGGATTGTGTAAGTGCTTCTAGAGGACAAATAGATGCATGAATTTCCCGCTATAAATAATAATATATAAATATAAACCAATACAAGACATTTTTCAACTATGTAATTATATGACTATTATTTTGACCATTTTTGACCATCACTATTATATTCCCTTCTCTCTATAATAATAATTTTCGAATATTACCACATATACAGTCTACGTTTACCTCGTGTAAATACATAATTTTAAAATTAAGCATCCACCCAATATGAATGCCCCAAGCAACAGCTATAAACAACGATTTGACAGTTTAGTCTACCAAAATCTTCCAAATACATTATTTTCAGATATATTTATAAACTCAGTAGTTTTTATATAAACCTAACCAGTAAACATAAAGCATTTGGACGCTGGTCCAACATTGTATGAATATTATACAAATGTTTTGTGTTTACTGGGAAATCATCATACATCACTTTCTTTAAACAGTAATGGAAGCGTCATTGTGAACGGTTCAGCGATCTTTGACGAGAAAGCTGATACATCCGAGATGAAAATGGAGGTGGCTGAGGTGGTCATGAAGAGTGAAAAGATGAAGGAGGCGGGTTTAGACATGAAGATGTTCATGGAGCAATTCCCAGAGCAGGATCTACAGATGTCATCATCTACAAGCTCCACCACAACAACCACCACCACCACTACAGAAATACCCACCACCACTACCACCACCACCACCACCACCACAACAGAACGACCCACCACCATCGCAATCACGCGTTCACCAGCCATAGACACTACCTCACAACCTACCACATATAATCCAACTACAGAAGACAATAGTGCCACCAGTACAGACACAGTATCCATTGATTCTGCTGTGGATGTGTCCACAGATGCACTTTCTACTCTGTTGGGCAAATCTACCGATTCGCTTTCCACAATGTTACCTGTGGACATATCCACAGATTCTCACACTACTCTGCCACCTGCGGACATTACTTCAGCTTCGTTCACTACCACTACAGGTGAGACGAGTGCTGACACTCCTCGTACCACTACCACTACAGGTGAGACGAGTGCTGACACTCCTCGTACCACTACCACTGCAGGTGAGACGAGTGCTGACACTCCTCGTACCACTACCACTGCAGGTGAGACGAGTGCTGACACTCCTCGTACCACTACCACTACAGGTGATACGAGTGCTGACACTCCTCGCACCACTACCGCTACAGTTGAGATCAGCACACACCCAGGCTCTACTGTCACATCAGCTGTACCCCAGGAGATGACGACCACAACCCCAGGTAAGAACGCTGAAATATTTTATATAAACCATGGAGAGCAAAGGTTTTTTTTCCATTTGAAATCATCATAAAGTCTTAGTTAGCTCTTTCCACTTCATTTCAATACCTGTTATGGGTCTACGGCTATTATAATATTTTACTTTTTTCAGTGCGGGGATCGACTTTAGACGTCAGAATCTGCCGTCTGGGCTGACGACTAAAGTTGATCCCCGCGCTGATAGGGATAATTCACATTTTTTGTTTATTTTCTCTATTACTCCTAAATAAGGCCATAATATATATATAATTATATTGGTCAAAGGATACATACATGTATTCGTAGTCGTAAATTTTGATATAACTATTTTATATAATTATTCATTTTGAAAATGTGGGTGTAGTTTCGTGTTAAGTAGTTATAGCTGCTTGCCTTTGCACAAAAAACATTATTAATGTAAAATAGAGCTATGATGTACGTCAATAAGGATCCATATAAATAGCTAATTAAATATTTAATATCTTGGAAATCCCACTACCTTGTTTAGTCATGGTTGTCATAAATTAAGACTATGTCAGGCTCATCAACAATCATCAAATTTTTTTGTAGGTGGATAAATATATACTTATTGACGACGGACAGGAAGTCTATGTAGACGTATGCGCCATTAAAATGAACAGTATAAAATATATAATGTACATGTACATGTACATGTACATGCATGAGGCCGTTGTTAAGTAGCAAATGTGGCCCTATGTGAGAGATGGCTTATATATACATAAAAACTATTGAAACGACGATCACCTTTCTGATAATGTCGTAAACGAATACAGGTTTAAAGTTGTATTATTTAATTATTTTTTTGTTTCTTGTTCCAGAAGCTGTTACAATGTCAATTGAAGAGTGTGTTGATGCTTTTGGTAAGCTTTACCTGTGTTATAAATCCATGTAATATAAAGTACATATATAAAATCATAAAATGAATGTTAATGTAGCATTGGAAGGGTTAGAAAAACGATAGTTTGATATTTAACGCTTGTGTTTTGTTTGCTTATTACGTGTATCCTTTGAATAAAAACATGTATGTGCGATCTAGAAATGTCAGACCCCACAAAATGTAATATACAAGTATTTTCGATACGTTTTATGGCTGTCACTCAGGGTCAATGGTCACTGTCGAATATTTCGATTGCAACATAGTGAACTGATGATGACTTATTCTTAGATATTGAATGTTTGTGTTGTTAGTTTGTTTAATATACATGTATATCTGATACATTTTATGACTATCGACAAGGGAAATATAATTATTTTCCTTGCTATCAATAATGGTCAATGATCACTGATGAAGAATATTAACATTTCAAATGTTACAAAATGACCTGATAATGACTGGTGCCTAGATATTAAATGTTTGTGTTTTTTGTTTATTTAGATCACCACGGACATTGTGAGAGCATCGAAGAGCACAATGTCCCCCACCCGTGTGGCTGTCCTTACGTAATAGTGTGTAAGCACAATGTACCTGACGCTCATAGGATCTACAATAACTTACATTTCTGCAAGACATTAACAAGAGAAAGGAAAAAACTAGGAAGTTAAAGATTAAACCAATCTAAAATTTGTCTTTCAGTGGATTCAAAATACTTTGCTAAATTTGGGGCCACTAATTTACCTCCTTGAACTTTTATTTCTAAAGTGCTAATGAAAATGTATAGTTGTAAACGATATTTGCATCACAAAGGGTGCAGTCTGATTTGTGTTTTTTCTACAGTAAAATGACCGTTTCGGATTAGCAAACTATAATTATATCTATGTGGCCGACTAGCCATGTTTATATGTATATGAGGAGCATCACCTGCTCACCGCCGGCGCTATATTGCATTTAAAATAGTTACATTCTTATCTTTAAGTTTTGTTTGAATATCTACGACAACAATGAACACGCAATTCAATGTGTATATACAATTTTGCGATGTCATTAGCACAATCAATCCAATTACAACCACATTGGTATTAAAGGATGGTATCCGCCACAAAGTGGCACATACCACCCTTTAATACCAAGGTGATGATATTGTACTTATTATAAATTGTGCTTATAATTATGCTTAGTCAGTAGTTGGTAATATCAAACGGTTGTATAGTAAATCATTGCTATATAAAGTTGATGGACATGTCTGTGATATCAATTCTGGTATATTTGATAATCCGTGCACACAATCTAATTGTTTTTTTGGTGAAGAAACACAATGCTACAACATAGCAATGTTTTAGCACATACTCATCTATCTAATGGGATTTTTTCTGAATATATATAAATATAACTGTATACTATTCCTTGAGCTGATGACATTTTCTACTCTTTTCCATATATACACATCATTCTATAGTTATTTATCATACATAGGTCTACTTAGCTTCACATATCATCATGTGATAAATTATATTTCTCATGTCGAGAATATAATCTTAAATTTATATATTTATTACCAGCGTCATTAAAATATCTACTTTATATATATACTTAGACATGTTGATGCCATATAGTTCATCATTTGATAAATTGTATTGCTTGTGTCGTGAATCTAAAACATTATCTTTATCCTTAGGCTCATATAAACCCAACATTGTGGCAAGATTTATTATTCAAATGTAATAAATATTTTACTGCTTTTGTTTTTTCATTTTATACTTCCCGTTTGTAAAACCACATAAATAGTACAATTCATACTTACAGTAGTTAAATAATCTCATGTGGAGGCTTTGAATATTGACATTGAAGTTATCGTCAGTGGAGTATCAGGCGAAGAGATGGTGCTGAGCGGACGACCAGACTAATCGCTCAGTTGGCTCTTGAAAACTGCTATTGATCTGGATTCAATAGCAGCTGGTGAAAGGTAATTTACGCTGGTAGTTGTTTGTTACGAAACGTGCAGCAGCTCTTTGAATTTTGTTTAATTTATCGACATCGCCTTGCCTGTATGGATCCCATACAGGACAAGAGTATTCCAAAAGTGACCGAACCATTGAAAAATATGCAATCTC
This sequence comes from Flabesymbios commensalis, assembly GCA_964017125.1. Classification (NCBI taxonomy): domain Eukaryota; kingdom Metazoa; phylum Annelida; class Polychaeta; order Terebellida; family Flabelligeridae; genus Flabesymbios; species Flabesymbios commensalis. The sequence continues at coordinate 67,288,618 of OZ024916.1, forward strand.
TTTTAATTTTGAGGGACATCTCTTTAAATTTCTCTTCAAGAAACCCAGTGTGGAATTCGCCTTACTGGCAATTTTGAATATGTGATCCCCCCCCACCATTCCAGGTACTCACTGATGCTGACTCCTAAGTAAGGTGTACTTGATACTTTCTCGAGTGTAGCCCCTTTGAGCTTATAGTCTGGAGCTATCTCTTTAGCCAGGTGTCTTTTCACTCGGAGGACAGAACACTTGGATGGGTTGAATTTCATCCCCCAAGTGTCTGCCCAGTGCTCCAACTTAGTTAGGTCCCGCTGCAGTTTTTTTTTATCAGCCATAGTTCTAATGGGCCGATAAAGGAGGCAGTCGTCAGCAAAGAGTCGAACATCAGATGAGACCGAATATGGGGTGGCAGATGTAGCATAGAAATAAAATCGGATCAAGTACTGTACCCTGTGGCACACCAGATCCTACATGAGCAGTGTCAGAAAAGCTACCATCTACTACTACTTTTTGCGATCGAGTGGTGAGGAAATTTTGAATCCAAAGTAATGTGGATCCCCTAATTCTGTAATGATCAAGCTTGTGGAGTAAACGTTGGTGGGGAACTACATCGAAAGCCTTACTAAAGTCTAATACAATTAAATCTGTCTGAATTTTATCCTCATAATTTTGAACCAGGTCTTCGGTGGTCAATAGACTTTCGCATGAATGCTCTGCACGGAAACCGTGTTGCATAAGTGTTAACATTTCGTTTCTTGTAAAGTGGGTCATTATACTCTTGCAAATGGGCGGGGGCCCATAGGGTAGTGGTTAGCACCGCTGCCCTTCACGCCAGAGTTCGGGGTTCGGTTCCCGGTCTCGGCGGTTTGAAAGAAACAAAAAATCTTTCTTCCCCATCCACGTGTGAAAGTCAGTATTACGGGGAGCCTCCGTGACCGAGAGGTAGCGTGCTCGGCCTCAGACCGCCAGGGCTCGAATTTCGAATCCTGTGTCTGGAGGACAGTGTCATCTCAATCATCTCACCATCCTCAGGAGGTTCTCCTGGCCCAATTTAGCCTATATGTGCACAAAGGTGGCCTAAAGCCCGATTAATTTCATTTTACTCTTGCAAATAATGTGCTCGAGCAATTTGGAACAAACACATGTCTCCTTTTTTGAAAACAGGGGCTACATTAGCCTCGACCCATTCATCTGGGTTTTTCTCTCGGTCTGAATAGAATGTTCGAAATAAACTTTCAAAAAAAGAGCTATCTTCTTGGCAGCATTTTTGAGGAGTAAATTCAGAAGCTCATCAGGTCCTGGTGCTTTATCGGCGTTCAATTCACTCAATAATTTAGTTATGCCAGATTCAGTAATTTCAATTTTATCCTTGTTTAACATCAACCGAAACGTGTACAAAAAAGACTATACAATGATTCTCAGTCTTATCTCTTACCTGCGTTATATCAGTTTTAATAGTACTGTACTGTTTTACCGTTTGGTACTTTTTAATGTTTTACTTTATTCATAATTTAATTTTTAGTTGTCTTGCATTGGACTAAATTATGCTTAATCCAATATTTTATCCAATGTTTGATTTTTGAATTCCGAGTGAAATAATTGACTTTATGCGTATTGTAACCTAACGCCAGATGTAGGTGTTCATGGTTCGTGTCCCACTCTCGGTATAAAGGAGTATTTTGTTTTCAAAGAAAAAAATGTTTATTTCCCATCAACTCATAGGCATAGAAATATTTCCAGATACTTTTATACCCGTGCATGCTAATGCGGTGGGCTGCCTGTCCATTACATGGATACTCATATTTCCAGTTTTTTTTTCAATTTTAGTGCCCCTATCCTCGTACAAGTTGCGATATATCGTAGGCTTCGGATTGGTCGAGATGGCCATCTCGACCAATCCGAAGCCTTGTACGAGAATATGAGCCCAGGGCGCTAAGGTGTTTAAGGGTGAGCACCACTTGAAGATTGTAATATACAATTAGTTGGATGTAACCATAAAATAATCATGATAGTACATGATTCATACACACAGGGCTTATTTTACTTGGTCACGCCACTGTACAGTAGGCCCCCTATATTATAGTTGACATTTTTATGGTCTAATTTTTATGGTCTAAAAAAGTGCATTTAACCATGTTGCGTAATAAACTCTTTAGCTGCTGTAGTATTCTTTGGTATTCATTTTTAAACACTTTTAAGCCTGAGTTAACCATTGCAATCTTCATCCACTACCAGCCTCGAATTTGCTTTCGCAATTCTCGACCTGTAGTGGATGAAGATGAATTGAAGTGGGTGGCAAATGAACGAAATATGTTATTATTAAGATGTTATTATTAAAAAATAATTCTATAACCCCTAGGTTTTAGGAAATTCTCCAGTGAGGCTAAGTGATGTTTTGATGCATCGTAAGGGTGTCAAGGGCTACGTAATACCAGCTCCCAATACCATTACAGGAAAATATTTCTATTTAAAAAATGAATATTTTAAAATACTATTTGATTGTTTTCAAAATATCCAAGTTATAATAACAAAACGTATATTAAGTCAGGATAGTCACTGATAACTACAATTTTCCGTTAAGTAGAAATACATTGAATTACAAATCATATTATTGAAAATATAATAAATGTCTAGATATTAGAAAAATAATTACATCTACAAACTGGCATATGAATATACCACGTATCCGCCGCTATACATACAAGTAGCCGTTTATGAAGGCAAAATAGGATATTTAACTGCCTAATAATACACCACCTTCTTACATCCCATGAAACACGAAATGTAAATTTATTGTTGATTTGATGCTGGGACAGCGTTGTAGACTGTGTACTAACCTCACCCCAACATTGGTTGTACATCTAGTTTCGCTGGGACAGGTCTATGCAGTGTAATACTACACTGTGCCTGGGGAGGTAATAACTAAAATTAGAACAGATCCGAAGTCTCCTATTTTTTCTTCTCTGTATATCATACACTACTCCTAGATAATTAACCGTTTGCCTATTAGCCACGTATAAAATTGACCCTCAACACGCTGAATTAATTTTAAAAAAAAATGCAACCAAACGGGGTTTTTTAATTTGAAAATCATCATAAATGTCTTAGTTAGCTCTTTCCGATTCATTTGAATACCTATGTTATGGGTCTACGGCCAGTAAAAATATATTTACTCTTACAGTGCCGGGGTTGACTTTAGTCGTCAGAATCTGACGTCTACAAACGTCAGATTCTGTCGACTAAAGTTGATCCCCGCACTGTAAAGGTTAAATATTTACCTGCATATTAACCCCTTTCCCGCTAAGTTTTTTTATTTAAATTTGTACCCACTTGAGTGAAATTACTCAAATTTATTTAATTTTGCGACCAAATTTTTGCAAATATTTATGTCTAAACATTCTTTTCGCTCCCAGATCTGATCGCCTACTCAGACGGACTAAAAACAACTATATATATTGCTAACGATGTAATACATTAACTAGCCGGATAGTGATTCAATCCAGCAGGTACTATACCCATTAAATTTAATCTGATCCTTTATTATTCATCACCCCTCAAATCTAACACCAAACGTAATTCATGAGAAAAAAAACACGTTAATCTAATTTATATGATAATAATAGATGCAAACCCTTCACATGATAGATTTTATATCTCTGATCCAGAAAAAAATATGCCACGTGCATTTGTTTGCTTAAAATGTTGATTCAATTAATACAAAATGGTACCTCTATTAGTATACTATTTATTAAATACACAGACTGCGTTAATAGGATATCAAATTATTATTAAGCAGAACATCATATGTGCAGTTAAAACCTTACAAACGCTGAAATTTTTTTGTGTAAACTTTGGCGACCAGAGGATTTTGTCCGTTTCAAATCATTATAAATGTAAGAATTTGTAGACGTCTTTTAAAACATAAATGTTGCATGAAACGTATAGACGTTTCAGTTTGCAGAATATTGAATAATGAACAAATTTTTAAAAAATAAACAGACAGCACCGTCAACAATACAAAATACATGAAAAATAGCAGGATATTAAATAAAATCCTTATTCAGGGATGGTTCTTCATTCATTCATTCATTCATTCATTCATTCATTCATTCATTCATTCATTCATTCATTCATTCATTCATTCATTCATTCATTCATTCAGTCATTCATTCATTTATTCATTCATTCATTCATCCATTCATTCATTCATTCATTCATTCATTCATTCATTCATTCATTCATTTATTCATTCATTCATTCATTCATTCATTTATTCATTCATTCATTCATTCATTCATTTATTCATTCATTCATTCATTCATTCATTCATTCATTTATTCATTCATTCATTCATTCATTTATTAATTTATTTATTTGTTTATTCATTCATTCATTCATTCATTCATTCATTCAATCATTCATTAATTTGTTCATTCATTCATTCATTCATTCATTCATTCATTCATTATTTTTTAATAATTTTATTCATTCATTCATTCATTTATTCATTCATTCATTCATTCATTCATTCATTCATTCATTCATTCATTCATTCATTAATTCATTCAATTATTCATTCATTCATTCATTCATTCATTCATTCATTCATTCATTCATTCATTCATTCATTCATTCATTCATTCATTCATTTATTCATTCATTCATTCGTTCGTTCGTTCGTTCGTTCGTTCGTTCGTTCGTTCGTTCGTTCGTTCGTTCGTTCGTTCGTTCGTTCGTTCGTTCGTTCGTTCGTTCGTTCGTTCGTTCATTCATTCATTCATTCATTCATTCATTCATTCATTCATTCATTTATTCATTCATTCATTTATTTATTTATTTATTTATTTGTTTATTTATTTATTTATTTATTTATTTATTTATTTATTTATCTATTTATTCATTTATTTATTTATTTATTTATTTAATTATTTATTTATTTATTTATTTATTAATCCATCCATTCATTCAGTCACGCACGCACGCACGCACGCACGCACGCACGCACGCACGCACGCACGCACGCACGCACGCACGCACGCACGCACGCACGCACGCACGCACGCACGCACGCACGCACGCACGCACGCACGCACGCACGCACGCACGCACGCACGCACGCACGCACACACGCACGCACACACGCACGCACGCACGCACGCGAAGTAGTGGTTAGCACCGCTGCCTTTCACGCTAGAGTTCGGGGTTCGGTTCCCGGTCTCGGCGGTTTGTAAGAAACAAAAATGTTTCTTCCCTATTCACGTGTGAAACTCAGTATTGTGGGGAGCGTCTGTGACCGAGAGGTAGCGTGCTCGGCCTCAGACAGCCAGGGCCCGAATTTCGAGTTCTGTGTCTGGAGGACAGGGTGATCTTATTCATTTCACCATCCTCAAGAGGTTTTCCTGGCCCAGTTTAGCCTATATGTGCACAAAAGTGGCCTAAATTAAGCCCGATTCATTTCATTCCCCCCATCTGTATTATAGTAGTTGAAGTGATCATTCTGGTTTGTAGACTACAATTACACTGTCTAGCCTCCAGCCAGTGGAATTACCCAGCAAACGCGGGCAGTCAAACCAATGTTGGCCCTACTGGTAGACATGTTCGTGTATATATTATTATAATGGTCACCTCGACTCATGGCACTTAAGCTCGGTGATATGCTATACATTTTTAACTCCACCTCAACCTTTTGAACCTCATCTATACAGTTGTTATACAGTGGCAGATGCAGAGGGGGGGGGGTGAGGGGGTTTACCCCCCCCCCCCCACAGAAAAAAATCATCACTTGACTTAGTGGGTTCCTTATGATTTTGGTAATATACTTAGTGAGAAACAGTGCCAATATGTCTTAGATTGCATGAGAAAGCCTTTGGAAATCAAAATTTCCCCGGGGGCGAGCCCCTCGACCCCTTTACAGTAAAATATTTTTTTTGTCAAATTTACCCTCCCCCCCTTCACTGAAAAGCTAGATCCGCCCATGTTATGATTTTTGCTAAATTATTTTATTAGCTTGAACCGATTAAAAAAAATAAAAAATTACGAGCCATCTTACTATTCTTACTTGCATAATTTAAATTTCCACCCACTTGAAGTTGGGTCTCGCTACCGCGAGCCACAACTTCAAGTGTATGAAAATTACTAGCATGTGTTTAATTTAAGGCCAAAAATGATCAAATTTAGATGCTTAGACTCACATTTCATTCCCAATGACAGTGGTTTACTCTCCTAATAAAAGCTGATTAAAAACGAAAATATTCGCGCTTAGTGGTGCAAGAGTTGGTAGGAGCGGCGCAGAGATTTAAAAAAATATTGGTTGCACAGATGTCGTTTTCTAAGACAAAAAGCTAATGTAACAGTATACATGTGTATTACAGCAGGCGAGGGGTTTGTATATGCATGCGATGAATTCTCATTTTCACCATTGAGCATTGAGTGTCACAAATGCCTGTTTTTGTCAAAAATTTAACCCTTTCAGCGCGGAGCCGTCCTTAGACTTTAAAACATGCCGTCTGTAGACGGCAGATTGCGATGTATAAAGACGGTCTCCGCACTGAGAGCATTAAATATTAGTTCGGGCTGTTAGGGTCAAAATAGAGCAAGTCTGTGCACTTTTGGAAGAAATTACCATTTTTTGCCCAGATGATCAGTAACATGTACACTTTCGCTCCTGATATAGCGCAGTCAACTCTGACACGATTAACACCTAATTAACTAATTGGTATCGATAATTAGCAAAATATGGAACAAATCCGGATAAAATAATATATAAAGAATCAGTAGATAGATTTTAATGACCTTAATTTATTTAACATATAGTCTACACGATAAAATTATTTCTGAGACGATTAGTGGTCAAGGTCATGTGATGCGGCGAGATCAAGGTCAGATGTGAGCAAAGTTTAAAAATTCTGAACAAAAAAGCTAATATTAAGTGTTTCAAAGGACATATAATTATTTCATATGAAAAAATACGATAGACCAATCCAATAGCTTTAATTTGATGGCATATTGTAATCTGTATTTCCAAAAGCGGGATCATGATGATCTAGATAAGTTATCTACTCATGGTTTGTCTGCACCACACATGCCTCATGCATGGATCGCCATTGCGGATAGGAACACCTGGGGAATAATGCAATCAATGTCAATTATTTTTTTTAAAACATTTATAATGATGTTCCATATATCTTATGCACTATTCCATATGAAGGTCAAGGTTAAACAAACTTCAAGGTCAAAATCAAAGTTAAATTACAAATAGATTTGAGACCAGATGATTTCCTTTTCGTCGTGCTATCATCTGACACAAAACATTCAATTTTAATTATATGACCGAGTCAATCACAATGCGAGAGTGAAATTTAGACATTCAATCACCAGGGAAGCTGGAGTTTTTTAACTGGACAAATTATCAATTTCACCTCCTGTCTGCAATATTTTATTTATTTACACTCTGCCTCAATCAAAATATTTATTTCACTTTTCTGAAATGTATTAAATTCTCGTAAAGGGAAGTGCAAACTTACATTGATAATAAACTGAACACTGGCCTGAGAAAGTCAAAAATGATTTTAAATTGGTAAGTTTTGCTTTGCCAGTCTCACATTGACTAACTGTGAGAGCTCCTCTCACATAGGCCTATCGAGATGTAAATCTCTGGGATCCACAACATGCATACAGAAACGAAAATACATCGAGATGTCAGATCAGCAAGAGAGAATTCCCACTGGTGAATGGAGCAAGTTTATAGTATTTTTCATGCCAGTGTCCAGGTATCACAAACCTAATTTCACACTACAGCCACACAGCTTGGACTGCTTGAGAATATGTTCAGCCTGATTCACTTTCTACATAGCCCTACGAGCTGAATAGGACCAAGGACAAAGCACATTCACAACTAGCCTTTTTGGGTAGTTCTCTTGTGGCAAAAAGCCAAAGACTCTCCCGATAAGCAATGTTTTGCATTCTTGAATGATGTTGGTGTAATCAATGGACACTGAGCCTTGGCTACCTATGGGACTACAGGGGGATGTGGTGTGGTGAAATAAGCTGACCATTTTTAATATGATGACATTTTACCTATCCTGACAAGAAGGGGGTGCTGTCATATCCCATATAATAACATATCCTGACACAGGTCATGTAGCGGAAAGGATTAGAGCTATGAAAGCAAAATTTTACTAAATTATGATTTAACTACTCAACAATGGAACATTGTCTTTTTTTATGGGCGTTACGCTTTTCCGCACACCCATCACTTAAGTGTTGTAGCTTTGGCACTTCTCTCTTAATAATTATCTCTAAAAACACCATCACGCTTTATGGACGAGAGTTATCGCTCAACATAAGGAGAATGACAGTATTCTTTACATATTCATCAAAATTATATATTTTCCATGTTGGTGTTGTGTGAACTATGCAGCTCAATCAATCAATATAGCATCGATTCGTTGAGGAATGGCTTGAGATTATCACATGCACCATCAGCCAAACTGGCAACCAAGATGGATTTCTGTTCATCTAATGTCAGTCTTGAAAAGGTTTGTATGTATTTTCATACTTGAGAGGCATATTGGCAGGGCTTTCATGAACCTGACAAACAATGTACATATTAAATAGCAGCTATAACTCATTGGGGCATTGCTTGGCAGGGAACCTTTATCATGCCTTCCGGGCATTAGAGTAGCTATTAAACACGTCAACGAGTATTTAACATTGGCTGTGTAGTTTCTCTGGGGGGTTGGATTAACACCAGAGCACTTGAACATGTTAATGTTTGGATAGTTTCTTTCAAATGCATCAGTAATACAGACCCTTTCTCTTCACCCTGCAATATCAGTATGCACAGTAAGGACAGATTTTTCATCAATTCTGCTTAGTCATGTTATTATTAGGTAAATGTTAAGATTTGAAAAATAAATAAATGTCCTTCGAGGTCTGGATCAAAAATCAATAGTATGAACCACTGAGCATACTGACAATAATTATCAAGAATGAAACACAAATACTCAATTTAAACGATTTGCAAATTTGAGTAGCATTTCCAGTTTTAGCGCTGTTACTCAGAGACTGCAGAAGCTGTTTTCCAGTAGTGTATAATATGCACAAATATTTACAAACGGTAAAGGTCAGAGCAGGATAATGTTACTTGCTTGAATAGCCGAGCAATATTTTGAATCATCGATTGTATCGCTAGATTGCCAAGTTCACCACGTGGGCTATTTTAACATTCATGTAGGCCTATGCCCTAGAAGTATCGAATCTGTTTTATTATTGTTTAGATAACAAAATTATTCCACGTTGAAATAAACCCCATGATATAATTAAAATTGGCATTAAATTCAATAATTCCATGTAATCATTAAATCACCAGGTTCCAATTATATTTCGAATATTACCTTGACTTTGACCTTGAAGTTATTGATTGACCTTGACCTTTATGCGATATACAGTAGTGCATACCATTCTGTACAACATTCAAATGCACAGTGTATTAAAAGAAAATAATTAAAATCATAACGTTGATCTATTTACGAGACATGTGCAAAAAAGACAACATATGGTTGGACCACGTTATTAGATAAATACCCCATTGAACCCTCAAATGAAAGGTCGTATTAAATATCAAAAACATTATATTATTATATTATATATCAAATAATTTTTGGATAGTTTGGATCATCCTTAACGCGCTGTTTAATGTTCGAAATTATCAAATTGTCCTTGATCTTGACCTTGACCTCGACACATCACGTGACCTTGACAATGAATGATCTCAAAAATATTTTTCTTGTGTCAATTATCCATCAAACATATAACAGAACTTGATATCGATAAAATCGACCCACCGATTCTTGAGATATTATTCTCTTCGGATTTGTGCTAATTATGAATACTGATTACATGATAATTAGGTGTTAATTTTGTCCGAATTGACTGCGCTATATCACGATCGAGAGAGTACATGTTACTGATCATCTGGGCAAAAATTGGTAATTTCTTCCAAAATTGCACAGAGAAACCCCTAACAGCCTTGACTATACTTATAATTGCTGTACACCCGCAACCTAAATATTCAAATGAAGCGGAAAAGTTGACTAAGACATTTATAATGATTTCAAATTGAACTTTGGTCAGGATGATTTAAACAAAAATACTACAGCGTTGTGATGTTTAACCCTTGAAGTCCTCACGATGCATTAAAGCATCATTTTACATCCCTGAAAACAGACTTATTTTGCTACAACTAGGGGTTTTAGAACGAAAATTTCCATGCAACTGGTTTGCCAATACGTGGCAACCACACCAAATTATCTTCATCCACTACAAGTCGAGAATTGCGACAGCAATTCGCGGCTTGTAGTGGAAGATGACAATGGTAAATTCAGGCTTCAAAGGGTTAAGCAAATGTGCCTGACTTATAGTTAACCATACACCCCGAACACAAACAGGCATTCTTTCTGGTTACCAAACCTGATTCTCTAGCGACAAAAATTCAATTGTAGTCACGCTCGCATGCAATTGAGATGGTGTTTATGTTTATGGTGACCGGGCATGCTGGGAGGTCAGCCAGAAGTTTTATGCTGTCAGAAAATAGTTTCTTTTTCAAGACTGCTGGGTCTCAGATCCGGTTCAATCTCCGGTCACTAAGTGTCCCCATCTATATCTCAATTGCAGGCGAGCGTGATTGTAGGTGAACATTCATGGGAAATGTGAGGAATATATAAATTTTCCTTACATGTATGAGTCACTTGTTAGTATTGGTGTAAAAAAGCAATGTCATGAAAATAAATAGTATGTCTATGTCTTCCCAGAAAAAACGGCACATGAAGCTGCTAGGTTAACGTTGGCCCACCGTCTACAACGCTGGTCCAGCATTAACCCAGTATTGGCTCACAGTCTTGTTTTTTTGGTGGACTAGACTTAATTATACACTTTGCACCAGGTAGAAATCTCAGCTTATTCCGTGACAAGTTGTAGTTCGTTTAGCCCGTACTGACCCATTACGCGTAAAATAACCCGATTTCAATTTTCACCCACTTGAAGTTGTGTCTCGCTACCGCGACCCACAACTTCAAGTGGGTAAAAATTACTCATATTTGTTTAATTTGAGACCAAACAATTTGAAATCTTGATTTAAGCACTCATTTCATCATCAATGACTCTGAATTACCCTGTTAGTAAAGAAGATTCAACACGAGTTTGGTCGAGTCTAGGGCTTAAAGCGTTGAGCTAGTTGTACGGTAAAGTAGTCGTCCCGTTACAAAGCCGTGACTCCTTGTATTGTTCTCTGAATATGCTGAAGGTCACGTAGTCGACGCGGTGTCAAGAAGCAAGATATATTGATACAAAGGTGTGTTAACGTTGGTCCAGCGTCGTAGACAATGGCCCAGCATTAGAACAACATTGGTTGAATACATCCGAGCTTGTCAAGAAGCCTCCCCATTATCTGGTTTAATAGGCCGAGGCATCAACGGACGAGTTAATCTGAATTGTCTCAAAGCACACCGTTTTCTTCTACACCAGTGCCGAATAAATGGACAATACTACTGCTAATTATTTATATCCGATATATATAATGTAGCACGATTTAGGTGGTTATGACAAGCCTTTAAAATTAAACAGCCTTAATATAAAACTGGTAGTAAACCTTTTTTTAAAATAGAAATGATGTCTTGCGTAACTAATGAAAAATTTGGGAAGAAAATCTTGCTAATTCAAAGATATAATCAGTTTACCTCAGCCTAGGAATGTTAATACCTTTGATATTGTAGTAGTTAGACACAACTTGGGTGGGAAGGGCGTGGGCCCTGGTGTAGTAGTCAGCGCTGCGGACTGTCGCACAGGAGCTAACAGGTTCGCCCGAGTGAGCATTCATTCATACATTCACAATTTTTGCACGAGTTTAATTACATCATTGACAGATAACAAAAAATTATATTCAAATATCAGACACTAAAAGGGGTAAGATGGCGACGACGGCGTGCAATCAACAAATATCACGAAACACAACCTTATGTCATAATGATATACGGAATACGGCGTTCGCTCATCGTGATTGACTCTATCACTGAAGTTAAGCAACGTCGCGCCCGGTTCATAATTGGATGGGTGACCGCCTGGGACTGCCAGGTGCTGTATACACTCGTGGGGCTCAGAGAACCACGTAAATCAGAGTTGGACGTAAAAGAACCTCAATGGACGTCGGCGCAGTTTCCATCCGGCGAGACCCCAGAAAATCCACAATGTGTGAGTACTTGGCACATAAGGCGAATTTGCTTGGAATGAAAATAGCTTGATGCACCTCAATGGCAGCTCAGTTGTATATCTCCCAGGAGACTGAGTTGGAATTTGAATGATAACAGGCCTTGCTAAGTTACTCTCGATGTTCAGCGCTCTGAACAGCCTCCGGCTGATATATACGCTATATAAGATTTCATTCATTCATTCATGATGTGACAAGAATAATACAAGTCATGGTACGAGTGAAATGAGTTATATTAGGCAATCATAGTATCCTTTAACCCTTTAAGCCCCCACGATGCATTAAAGCATCATTTTACATCCGCGAAAAACAGATTTAAATTCCTGAAACCTAGTGATTTTGGAACAAAAAATATCATGAAACTGATTTAAAAATAACAGTATTTTTTTTCATTTGTCACCCACTTCAAGTCATTTTCATCCACTACAAGTCGAGAATTGCGGCAGCAATTCGCGGCTTGTAGTGGATGAAGATGACAATGGTTAATTCAGGGTCAAAAGGGTTAAAGTCAGTCCCCGCACAGTGGGGGGTAAAAAAAAAATCTAATCACCGTAGGTAGATCTATAACATAAGTATTCAAATGAAGCAGAAAGAGATAACTAAGAAAGTTATGATGATTTTAGATTGAAAAAAACCCTTTGTTCTCCGTGGTTTATAGAAATAATCTTTTAGCGCTACAATGGTTATAGATCAAGATTTGCAGATGCTTGGTCTCAAATAAAACGATTAATAATAATTAACAGCCACTTGAAGCACTTCGCGTGGGTGAAAATTAAGAGTTATGATAAAGGTAACCCGTAAAGTCACTGACGTTGTCCCTTTTTCGTATTCTCTAAGCAGCTTAACCCTTTCAAGCCTGAATTTACCATTCATCCACTACAAGCCGCGAATTGCTGTCGCAATTCTCGACTTGTAGTGGATGAAGATGATTTGATGTGGTTTAAAAATTAAAGAAAATTGCAATGTATTAGTAAACCAGTTTCATGGAAATTTTCGTTATAAAACCCTTGGAAAATTAAGTCTGTTTTCAGGGATGTAAAATGATGCTTTAATGCATCATGGAGGCTTTAGGGTTAATATAGATATCAGACATGTGATTGGTCGATATAGCCATATCGACCAATCACGTGTTACGTGCCTGAGATCTAACATCTAAATCGTTTTTTCAATGAGAGATATATCTTGCAATTCGCAAAGTAGTCGGACTTTAATTAAACAATTTCACGAAATGTTCACCCACTTAAGTTGATAAGAGAAGTTTAATTGATCACTTTATCTCTGGCAATAATGAACATAAGCTGAAACCAATACACGTGAATTTGAAAGTCATTTGAAAGTATCGCACATTGCCATATATATATAAAGAAGATACGAGAATGTGGGTATATGAAGACACGAGAATGGATAAATGAAAAAAAATGATACCAAAATATAAGACTAGTCGAGTAACAACAGCGTCTATGTTTATCACATTTTAGTACATATTACCCTAACCCTGCAAAGCAAAAGGCAGTATCTGCTTACTTGAAATGTAAGTGGATACTGCCTTTTGTTTTTTAACTCTTTAACCGCCGGTGCCGCATATATTCGGGTTTTCATTTTTTATTAGCACATTAAGTACCACATTTTAAATATGTTAAAGATAAAATGTGACATCAACCAGCAAGATTTGAAAAGAGTTGCCCTCCATATTGTCAAATCTGAATAATTTTCACTCACTTGAAGTTGTGGATCGCGTCAGCGAGACACAACTTCAAGTGCGTGAAAATTCAAATTGAATAATTTGGCGGGTAAAGGGTTAAGGCAGCTTACACCAATAGGCTAGCTAGGGTGACGCTGCCCGACTATACAATTAGTAGGGCCAATAAAAATAAAATTATCGACCGAAGCATGTTTATGTTAAGATAAGTTTAATTGATCACTTTATCTCTACCAATAGCCATTTGAAAGTATTGGACATTGCCATATATAAAGAAGATACGAGAATGTGGGTACATGAAGATACGAGCATGGGAAAATGAAAAAAATTTATACCTCTGGAAAACAAAATATAGGTATCCTGACTAGTGGAATGACAATCGTATCTACGTTTATCACATCATAGTACATGTACATGCATAATAGCCTAACTCTTCAAAGCCAAAAGGCATTATCTGCTTTCTTGAAAGGTAAGTAGATACTTTATTTTTTTTAGGGTAGTATACACCAATAGGCCAGCGAGGGTGATGCTGAGCGACCGTACACTTAGTGGGGCCAATAAAAATAAAAATTATCGACTGAAGCAAATAACTACACAATTAAAGAATCATTCAGCTTCAAAACGCGCATGCCTGGGACGGTCAAGTGTAGGCCAACAGTAGCCTATTGAGTACAGATTGACGGCATTAATATAGCCACTGAACTGATTACAAGCTACTACTTAAACGAGACATTGATCCAATACTGTTTTAATGTTAGGCCAACGTCTGCGACGCTGGCCCAACATAGAACCAACATTAGATAAATGTACAATGTTTGAGAGAAAGTCCTCCTGCCCAGCAAACGCAAGACATTTGTATGACATTTATGCAATGTAGGCCCAACGTCTTCGACGTTGGTCCAACATTGCATAAAGTCATACAAATGGTTTGTGTTTACTGGGTGACAATACATTCAAGCTTGGGGGTCAAGCAGTTTCCAAATCCCGGCAGTAATACAGTCAGTTTGTTTGCAAGTAGGCGACCAAGTAGGGGCAAAAGACAAGGGCTTTGAATACTCACCTCATAGATGTCGCTCAAGTATATATGAACTTGCTGTGATTTGAGAACTTGCTCTTAATGAGGCTTTGGGTATGAAACGCATATTTAGTATTATTATGGAATAGGGCCTTGGCCTACCCACGGGCACTATTGCCTTCTGGGGGACCCTTGTCCCGCGAATTTTGACAGTTGACTACACCTTTAATCAATCTCGGCCACTATCATTCCTGACACTTAGATGGTCAGTGATTGTATCAGGTTTATCAAGTCTACGGTTTTATTTATTATATCTAATTCGGACAACATGCTAATTAGAAAATACAAAAATAACCTGACAAATGAGCGAAGGAGAGAAAAAGTCAACAATTAATGACAGAAAAAGACTGAAAAGCAAAAGGGAGGAGAATGAGGAAATGGGATATAAATAAATAGAAACGTCATTAAATAATAGAAGAAATAGTCAGTAAAAAAAAAAATAATGAAGAAAGACAAGAAGAAAAAAGGGAGGAAGGAAAGAATAAAACAAAGGCAGGAAGGAAGGAATGAAGGAAGTAAGGAAAGAAAGAAGGAAGGGAGAAAGGAAGGAAGGAAGGAAAGCAAGAAGGAAGAATGGAAAGAAGGAAATACAAAAAGGAAGGAAGGAAGAAAGGAAAGTAGGAAGGAAGAAAAAAAGGAAGGAAAGAAGGAAGGAAGGAAGGAAGGAAAGAAGGAAGGAAGGAAGGAAGGAAGGAAAGAAGGAAGGGAGGAAGGAAGGAAGGAAGGAAGGAAAGAAGGAAGGAAGGAAGGAAGGAAGGAAGAAAGGAAGGAAGGAAGGAAGGAAGGAGAAAGGAAGGAAGGAAGGAAGGAAGAAAGGAAGGACAGAAGGAAGGAAGAAAGGAAATGGGTGAGTGAGTGAATGAATAAGTAAACGAACTAGAAAAACGGATGAACGAACGCATGAACGAACGAACGAGCAACGAACGAGCGAACGAACGAAAGAACGAACGAACGAACGAACGAACGAACGAACGAACGAGCGAACGAACGAACAAACGAACGAACGAACGAACGAACGAACGAACCAACCAATCAACCAACCAACCAACCTACCAACCACGAACCAACGTGAAAGATCCAACCAACGAGCAAACGAACAGAACGAGTGAACAAACGACCAAACGGAAGAACGAACGATCGGTCAGGTGAGCGAACGAACGAGCGAACGACAAAAAACAGTCTAGTTATTAGCTTTTGGTCAAGATATGGAGATATGACAGCGTATGTGGGAGGTGTTAGTGGTATTTGCCATGCTGCACAGGATTTATGGCCTTGGTTATGACACGGTGGTAAGCAGGGCGATTTTGTCAGTTGTTCAAATAGCTCCGAGGTTATTCTCTGCTGTCGCTTTACAAGTATGACTTATGACAACCGCACTATCTAATTATGTAGATTTATATAATTGCTAACTACGCTCAGCAATAAGTAACTAACACTGTACGTAATTGTTTAGCAAAATCGCAAATACGTGCCATTTTTTATTGACAATGCTGCAAACGTGTCTCATCACGATGATTACATGTAGTTATCGCAACCACAAACGACTATACTTTTGTACATGTTGCATATTTTTATGATCACGTGAAGTGATCATAAAAATATAAAACATGTACAGAAGTTCTCCTGTCGTTATTACAATAACTACATAATTATTGTAAGCATAAAATCAGAATCCAAACAACCTGACGTTTGTGTTAAGTGAATCACAATATAACACTGTTGGGTTTGTTTGTATTATTTTTGCAATAACAATTATTAATACATATATATTGTCTAAGACACAATAATTTGATAAATCTGTTGCGCATGCTTTTCCGTAATTTCTCCGTCAATTCTGAACAGATTTACTTGAAATTTTGTACAGGCTATTTCCAAGTCATGTCCTAACATCGACGTCATAATTTCAATTTACTACATGTGAAATGGTCTAACTTTTGTAATACTGCAAATAATTTTACGAAATTATTACCGATGTTAGGACATAACTTGGAAATGGCCTACACAAAATTTCATGAAAATTTATAATTGACGGATAAATCAACGAAAGACATGCGCTACTGGTTAGTTATGTCCTAAGGTATAGTTTGTATTCTTATAATTGTACGTGACCTGGTTCAGCGGCTCAACCCTGATGCAGTGTTGTGGTCTGAATTTCTAATCTCATGTCTTGAAGGAAATAAAAATATCCTAAAATTATGTTACAGTTTCGTATAAATTATGCCTAATATGAATAAAATGTAACGTAAAGTAGATTTACAGCGGTTAGTAGTTTAGACCTGGCAACGCAAATTGGCTGTGGCTTGATGCTCGAACCGCAGCCAATATACCTTGTCAGATCTAGGCGTAGCCAGGGCTTCAGAAATAAGTGCCCTGTGATGCTCATATCTACTCTACTTGAGGAATTAGACCATTTTATCTTAAATGAGTTTATGAAAAACGACACCGGTGTTTAATTGGTTAATCAGTGTGATTGAAAATAGTTTTTTTTCTATTTTTTTATTCATTCGATGCTGGAATTGCCAAGGCAAATTTACAGTTTCAAATGATGAGAAATATTTATATTTATGACATTTTCAAAACTACGCCAATCTATTTCAGGGGTTTCACCCTTTAACTGCCAAGGTGTTTAATTGTAATTTTTACCCACTTGAAGCTGTGTCTCTCCTATGCGATTCAAGTTAAAGCGAGTGAAAATTATTTAGACTTGACAACACGGAGGTCAACGATTGGGAAATCTCGTTCATTGATGTCACGTTTTATAAAAAGCTGATGTTTAAAGTGCAAATAAAAAAATAAGAAAACATATATATTCGGGACCGGTGGTTAAAGGGTTAAATAGTTTGAAACTTGATTGAAATCGTGCATACGAACCTAGCATCACAAGGGTTAACATCACATATAGAGCTTAACCCTTTAAACCCTCACGACGCATCAAAGCATATTTTTGCATCTCTGAAGAATGACTGAATTCCTACACCTAGGAGTTTAGAACGAACGTTTCCATGGAACTGTTTTAATAATAACACTATCTTTTTCGTTCATTTGCCACCCACTTCAAGTCATCTTCATCCACTACAAGTCGGGAATTTCAGGAGCAACTCACGGCTTGTAGTGGATAAAGATGATAATCGTAAACTCAGGCTTCAAAGGGTTAAAGGGACGTCAAAAAAAGTATAGCAATTACCCAGTGGCTGTCAAGATTGAAAACACTCCATGTGTGTTTCTCGCAGCCCACCAAGAGACACGAAGACAGGGCAAGGACATTCCCAGGAAACACGAGACGTTCAGCACATGCCGGGTAAATGTTGGGCCAGCAGAAGGTGGACCAACATTGAACCGACATTGGCTGAACGTCTCGTATTTGCTGGGTTACAACAGGCTACATATATGTTAACCCTTTGCGGGCTAGGTTATCTTATTATTAAAATAAGTTTTAATATATGGATAATTTTAATTTTCACTCATTTGAAGTTGTGTCGCTACCGCGACACACAACTTCAAATGAGTGAAAATTACTGATATTTGTTTAATTTCGGACCAGACATTTGCAAATCCAGATGTTAAAACACACATTTCATTCCCAATAACTGTGATTTAACCTGTTAATAAGACATATTAGGAACGATTATAGGCGTGACTAGTGGTGAAAGGGTTTGCCTGAGAAAATAGTGAATAAGTAAGGAATGAATGGGGTTGCAGTCCTATCATGCGCACATACAGGCTAAACTGGGCCAGATAATTTCAACCTGCAAGAAAACTGTTTCCTCTTTTAATGTTTTCACCCACGTGAAAATGAAATAAAATGAATGGGGTTTTAGGCCACCTTTGTGCACATATAGGCTAAGTTGGGCCAGTAGAACCTCCTAAGGATGGTGAGATAAATGACACTACCCTATAAACACAGGATTCGAAATTTGTTTTAATCCTTTACCAGCCAAGTTATCTTACTTACATTTTCACCCACCTGAAGTTGTGTCTCGCTACCGCGACCCACAACTTCAAGTGGGTGAAAATGAATGAGATTTGTTTAATAATTTGAGAGCAAACATTTGCAAATCCTGATGCTTAACACATTTAATTCCCAATTACAGTGATTTTAATTTTGTAATTTACCGGATTAAAACGACTATAGTCATTCTAAACGCTTTACGGGTTAATCGAGTCGACAATTGCCAGAGCAATTCGCGGTATGTGAAAGATTGGAATGGTAAATTCAGGATACGACTAAAATATTAATTATGTGATAATTGTCTTAACTGGTTAACTCTTTCAGTGCGGGGATCGACTTTAGTCGATCCCCGCACTCAAAGAGTAAAATATGTATAAAGGATGTAGACCCATCAAATAGCTATTCAAATGAAGCAGAAAGAGGTAACTAAGACATTTCTGATGATTTCAAATTAAAAAAAAAATCATTTTGTGTCTATGGTTCATACAAAAATGTTTCAGGGCTCAAAGGGTTAAGTGCCTAATAATTAGAAGCAATAATGTAGCACTTCACCTTTACCACTATAACCATACAACTCACCCTCTCATCGTGATATATGACTGAGCTTCGGGAGATTTGGTATTATTTCACGCGATCACATCGTCTTACACCTTTTTAGTGTGTGTGATATTTGAACGGACATTTCGTTTATCTGCCAATAGTGTAATCAACGCTTAAAGCGCTGAAATATATTAGTTTAAACTATAAAAAAAAGTTTGTTTTTCAATTTGAAATCATCATAAATCTCTTAGTTAGCTTTTTCGCTTCATTTGAATACCCCTGTTATGGGTCTACGACCATCATACATTTTTTTTTTCTTTCAGTGTGGGGATCGTCTTTATACGTCAGAATCGATTCTGACGTACAAGACGATTCCCGCACTGAAAGGGGTAAAGCATTATAAATATTTGTTCTGTGACAAACGAGGTAACATTATTATATACATTTGGCGTATGTGCAAAGCCAAATGGTGAGGACAAAAAACAATGATTTATCTTCCTATGTAGCTTTCTTAACCCTTTCACCGTTGATCACGACTATAATCATTTTATTGGGTTTCTATAGCCGAAATGTGAGTTTAACAGGTTTAAACATCAAGATTTGTAAATATTCGATCTAAAATTAAACAAATATGTGTTATTTTCAGCCACTTGAAGTTGTGGGTCGCGGTAGCGAGACACAACTTCAAGTGGCTGAAAATTTAAATGATATAATTCAGGGATTATTAGCAATGAATTTCTACTCATTTCATTCCTCTTGAGCGCTGAATTGATTAGAAAATTTCCATTTCAATGTGGATATTTGAAAATGACTAGAATTTATTAAGTGACAACGTATAATACTAGTAGTGGTAGATATGTATTGACACAAAGAAAAGTCATTACTGACTTATTTGTGATAAAAATATTAGAATATATGTACATGTATATAAAAGATGGTTAATTTGCTAAAATCTCACCACAATTTA
Organism: Flabesymbios commensalis; assembly: GCA_964017125.1. NCBI lineage: Eukaryota > Metazoa > Annelida > Polychaeta > Terebellida > Flabelligeridae > Flabesymbios > Flabesymbios commensalis. Next base: position 67,309,089 of record OZ024916.1, read on the forward strand.
CATGGTATCACATACAGAATTAAAATCATGTTAAAAGGCATTGCCATAGTAAAACACTGGATATTGCGATAAAATAACAGATAATTGATTAATACTTGAATAATGCCAATATGTGAACATCTTGTTTCCCGCATCAAAACCAGAGATAAAATAGCTACTATGTGTGATCCACAACTCATATATGACAGCATAATAATATGAATGATTAGAATGATGCTATTCACCTGGATTATACAACTACTGTATATTATATGGTCGGGCACCTTTTTGTTAGCCCGGACCATTAAATGGTTTGGTTGAATAACATATTTTATACGTTAATAGTAACAAAACAACAATAATAATGGACTAGTATAATACGATGAGTGAATGTAAAAATGTCATTTTAATTGCATGAATGAGTTGAGAATTATAGTTGAAAAAATCGGTTTGGCACTGTGAATATTCACCTGAGCGAAATTCTTCTTCCCTCATCGTTCTTCTTTGATAGTGTACTAATCACCATTTTGCTTTGTCTGTGTGATACATATAGTTAGATTATGTTTACCATGTAAAACCCTGATAAACAAGATTTTAAAAATCAGCTTATTGAAGTTGTGTCTCGCTCTCGCGATCCACAATTTCAAATGACTTAAAATTACTTGGATTTGTTAAATTGAGGTCACAGCTCAATGCCAATGTTACAGATTTAAAAATTCCAATGAAAACACAGAGAGACTATTATTGTCGACTTCACTGGTATTTGGGTGAAGGCAAATTAATTCCGGGTGTCAATAAGATATGCCTGTCTGTTTTTGTGTCTGTCTGTCTGTCTATCTGCTTGTCTGTCTAAATGACCTGGTATTTGGGTGAAGGCAAATGAATTCCGGGTGTCAATAAGATATGCCTGTCTGTTTGTGTGTCTGTCTGTCTGTCTATCTGCTTTTCTGTCTAAATGACAGTGTGGCTGTATGTCTGTCTGTTTGTCTATCTGTCTGTCTACTGTCTATGCAACAGCGGTGATTCGAATATTTCCAGCAGAATACGAAGTGGTTGAACTCTATGATTCACCAGTCTGAAATTTTAAACTTCGCTTTGAATCTTCAGGAATATACTGAAGTTTAGATTCAGCATCATTTAAGCTTTTTATACGAAATATATTTGGGAATAGTTTCCAAACTCGATTATCGTTGTTCTAGGCTCGTATAAATGGTGTCGCGTGGCAAACCTGTTACATTATAAATTGCCGAGGCGTTCCAAACCGTCAAATTAGCAGTACACACAGTTTCACTTCAGCTGGCACGCTTCAGAGGTTTGCCAAACAATATAACCTAAATAAATCACTGTCTTAATTCAAAGTCAACACAAAAGAGGTGGATGAATGATATATGGAATGCACCTGAATGGTATATTTATATAATTATTTATATGTATATATCTTAAGTCCATATAAGAGACCGGCCCGGTGGATCATCCGATCTGATTGTGGATTAAAACTTGAGGTATTAGGTTCGAATCCTGGCCAGGTCGGCGTTTGTCATCAAGGTTGTGTATTTAACCCTTTCAAGTTTAAAATTTACCATTGTCATTTTCATCCACTACAAGTCTCAAATTGCTGTCGCAATTCTCGACTTGTAGTGGATGAAGATGACTTGAAGTGAGTGACAAATGAAAAAATATACTGTTATTTCTAAAACAGTTCCATGCAAATATTCGTTCTAAAATCACTAGGTTTCAGGAAATTAAGACATTCTTCAGAGATGTGGAATGATGCTTTAAAGCATCGTGAGGCTTTGAAGGGTTAATACAGTGCTCCAAACTGTTCAATTGCATGGAGTGTGTACTGCTGTCTAAGTGTTGTGCATCATAGACAACCCTTGAAATCAGTCGATACCCAGTCAACACAAAACATTTGTATAACATTTATACAACGTCGGCCCAACGTCTCCGACGTTGGTCCAACATTGCATAAATGCTATACAAATGTTTTGCAATCACTGTGTAAGAGCAGAGGATAGTGCAGACTTCAGACTTCCTTCTCTCTTGATATTGATATGATTGTGCAGAAAGCGACGTAAAGCACTATTCACCCACAGGATATACCGTAGTACGCATACAGTATTGAGTGTCTCAATTAATGCGGAAATA
>OZ024916.1:67311415-67348915 GCA_964017125.1 Flabesymbios commensalis
ATATATATATATATATATATATATATATATATATATATATATATATATATATATATATATATAATATAAAGTAGCACAATAGTGGGAATAATAAGAGCAAATAAGTAATTATTAATAACATTTATTGAAACATTGGCGACTTCATTATAAAACATTAATTTACCCATCCTTGATGATGCTCTAGAAATCAGAAAACAAGGCACCTTCCACATGTTTCTGAGTGACATTAGCACACCTAGATCCCATCTAGCTACTAACATCCCCCGCCGCCTTCAGATGTAAATTGCTGCCGCAATTCCCATATGAAGGCAAAAAAATGTCCTGATTCCGTGAAATACCCAAGTTTAATTATATATTAAATTAAAGTTCAGGGGGTCCTTATAGTTGTGTCCTTATTGTGATGGATTAGTGGACCATTTTTCAGTCCATTTTTTTTTTAATTGTTAAAATATATCAAAATAATTTAAGACGTTTTATAATACGTAATGAGTTGTGGTTGACGTTGATCTCACCAGACATATGAGGGTTTCTTTTCTTCGAGTAGCGAGTATCGAGTCTGGAAAAGCGAGTATCGAGTTTGAAAAAGCGAGTATCGAGTTAGAAAAAGCGAGTATCGAGTTAGAAAAAGCGAGTATCAAGTCTGAAAAAGCGAGTATGGAGTTTGAAAAAGCGAGTATCGAGTTAGAAAAAGCGAGTATCGAGTCTGAAAAAGCGAGTATCGAGTCTGAAAAAGCGAGTATCGAGTCTGGAAAAGCGAGTATCGAGTTAGAAAAAGCGAGTATCGAGTTAGAAAAAGCGAGTATCGAGTCTGAAAAAGCGAGTATCGAGTTTGAAAAAGCGAGTATCGAGTTAGAAAAAGTGAGTATCGAGTTTGAAAAAACGAGTATCGAGTTAGAAAAAGCGAGTATCGAGTCTGAAAAAGCGAGTATCGAGTTAGAAAAAGTGAGTATCGAGTCTGGAAAAGCGAGTATCGAGTTTGAAAAAGCGAGTATCGAGTTAGAAAAAGCGAGTATCGAGTTTGAAAAAGCGAGTATCGAGTTAGAAAAAACGAGTATCGAGTCTGAAAAAGCGAGTATCGAGTTAGAAAAAGTGAGTATCGAGTCTGGAAAAGCGAGTATTGAGTTAGAAAAAGCGAGTATCGAGTTAGAAAAAGCGAGTATCGAGTTAGAAAAAGCGAGTATCGTGTTAGAAAAAGCGAGTATCGAGTTAGAAAAAGCGAGTATCGAGTCTGGAAAAGCGAGTATCGAGTTAGGAAAAGCGAGTATCGAGTAAGAAAAAGCGAGTATCGAGTCTGGAAAAGCGAGTATCGAGTTAGAAAAAGCGAGTATCGAGTTAGAAAAGCGAGTATCGAATTAGAAAAAGCGAGTATCGAGTTAGAAAAAGCGAGTATCGAGTTAGAAAAAGCGAGTATCGAGTTAGAAAAAGCGAGTATCCAGTTAGAAAAAACGAGTATCGAGTTAGAAAAGCGAGTATCGAGTTAGAAAAAGCGAGTATCGAGTTAGAAGAAAAAAACTGGCCCACTGCCTAGGACGCTAGCCCACCATCACACAAGCATTCCCACCTGTGAGATCAGTCACAGAGTTATCTGCTGTAAGCTTGTGACACTGATGACAGATGAAGTGAATGACCTCTGACCGCAGATGTCAAGTGATGCCCGTGACGCCACGTGAGAAACTCCCAAAAAACTTACAAACCCCAACGCTGAAACAGTGGTTAGGCCATCGATGGTGACGTTGGCGTAACATTGCGTCGGTTTAATATGTATATCTGCGTTATGCAGTTACCCTTTTGCATTCGGTACTTTATACACATGCGAGTCCACAATATCTATCTGAGGTTTACAGTGATCTCGAAGAGTGTAAGACATAGTATATTCCGCCGGTGTCTAATTTGCAAGCTGCCCTGAGATGACCTTGACCTGACCTGGCGGCGCTACCTCAACAAAGCACAACATTACTAATCGTTTTTTTGTTAATCAACCAAATACATTTGAATTGTGTCTTAATCATGAGATATGTATGCCCTATATGTTTCAATCTATTAGCGAGCCCAGGACTAGCCTGTGTCAAATGTTGGTGAAATCGTATGCGGTTTTGCTGGTATGTTTAGAACGAAATATGTTTTCACCCCCTCATCTGGAGATACAAGCGTGGGGCTGGCCAGGCTTCAGGGATTAGGCGGTGAAAGGTTTGGACATTTAGCGCCCACATCCACCTATTATCAAGGTCTAACCAAAAGGAAGATTATTGTGTCGCTTTGGCCGTATAAATAGACACTTAGTAACAAATTTAACTGAGCGTGTTTTGTTAAAACTAGCTCCAACAGGCCTGGGTACACTGCTGATATGTAAGCTGAGAGGTAAGCTTCTATAGAGACAGTCCCTAATCAAAGACAACAGTCGTAAATATGTCAGAATGTCGTCAATGCCCAAGACCACTACTTGATATATGCATGTGTTAACAGGAACAAAAACATTCCGCATCGCGACAGCGAAGTTACTGAATAGTCACATGACATCAACAAGCATTGGGTAATGGTTTAACCAACGTTAAAATATGTTTAACCTAAAGGAGCTCATCCCAAACAAAACCCCCAAAGTAAAAAAAAAATAGGGTGTTCCACAAATTGGTCCAGAGTGTGTCCATATTGTTATCCACATACCAGTTCTGTCATTGACACCACCATGACTGCACGTGGTTTGTCAAAATTGTTTGATAAAGTTTAACTTTTCCAATACATTGTAGACGGCATTTATTGCGTTTTTCTCTTACAAACTGATCATCGGATTTAAAAAAGAAAACCTTCATATACAAGTGAGTGAAAATACTAATTTGTCACATTCTGTATTGTTAAGCTTATAGCTAAGATGTCTAATTATTATAATTTCCGGAATAACTTGGACAAGCTCGAAGATGAGGGCTGTTCCATAAGAATGTAGGCTAATGCAGCATTTATTTCAAATACTCAAAAATTTCTTGTAATGACGCTGGACCGATGTCGGACGCATTTCAGAATTGTTTTTTTCATGTTTGCAATGCGGATGTTACAAAATAGAGCATAATTCTGCACTTTTATTGTTAACTTTTAATCTCGTTCCATATATTTTATTATGATACTCAGTAAAAAACAGTAAAAAAATGCTTTGCAGATTTCAAAACTAAACGCATATTTGTTCTAATTCGCAGGTATCGGTAGAACTAATATAGTCCTGCAATGGTGCATTCTCCTTCCTGGTGATAAGCAAGAATGGCAGGTATACGCAAATTTCTCATATGACCAATGTTAAAAGATTTTATTTAAATGTTCCTTATTTTTTCATCAAACAAGATTACGATTAGTCATTCAATTAATTGCCTACTATATCCATATACAATGAATGAAACTGAAATAAACCCTTTATTTATCCACACTAAAACACACATTTTTTTTATTACAGCCGGAACAAATAAATTCACACTGAAAAAAACATTGCAGCCGAATAAACAAGTCGAGGGAGCAATCAATCGTTTAGGGCGATATCCGAATAGTCCAGCATGGGGACATTGAAATATTGAGAACAATAGGCCAAGGATCATATGGACTGGTACAGGTGGCGAATGTCAATCTACCTTCCGGTGAGTTTATCCTATGCTGCTTACTTCATGCCTACTGACAATAATTATAAAACCGTGTAGGACATGAATCTATTTCAAGCCGTGTGATACATAAACAGTTAGAGAAAGTGATGCCCATGGGGTGAATACGGTAAATCTGGTAATATTCGCGAGGAAGACAAAATCGCGAATTTAAGAATCTCGCGAAAATTATTATTATAATAGCGCTATTATCATCGAAATTAAGAAGTCGCGAATTCAAGCTTTCAGGAAAAGTCCCAAAATCACAAATTCGCGAAAATCTAAACACGCGAAAATTACCAGATCGACAGTATTTTATTTACTCCACCGGGTAAAACGTGTAGTTTAAGTTGTAGTCATCAGATGACCATATAGTGGTGTTGTGTGATTACTGTGTGGGAAGAGATAATATAATTATCTCTTCAGGTAATGCACTTTTCATGATTTTTACTCACTGATCACTTCCAAAATTATTTACCTCGGTAGGTAATGCAATTTTACTCTTTAAAGTAAACATTTTCTCGTATGAAATAGATTCTAAGAGTAAAATTGACATCCATATGGTAATTTGTAGTCTGTTCACAATGCACTGTCATAAAGTTTTGAAATATGTGATACTATATTTGATTATGATCATAATTGCAAATAAGTGATCATACCAGGTATACAACTATTTTTATTGCTTCCTATTAAAAATATGTACCTCATCAGGTAGACAAAATGTTATTTTTACATTTCAGAGTAAAGATTTTATTTTTGTATGAACGTGTTTCAAAACGTAAAATTGACATCCATATGGTAGCTTTTAGTCTGTTCTCCATGCACTGTCATAACGTTTTGAAATATGTGATCAAAATAATGCAACCTACAATGTATACTTGGTTATGATCATAGTTGCACATAAGCATGAGAATCAGGTACAACGTTTTTTACCTCCTTCTAATAATATTGACCTCGTCGGGTAATTCAATTTTTACTATTCAAAGCAAGGGGGTTATATAGACATGTAAAATCCTTGTTCAAAGTAAATATTTGAGTAGGAAGTGAAAAAAAAGTTGTACCTGATGTGATCACTTATCATGCTTAAAGGTGCAACTATGATCATTACCAAGTATACTGTAGGTTGCATTGAAGTGGTGTGATATCGTTGTTTAATAAAATAAGGCAGATTAATCCCATCAAACGCGTGACATTGGGCCACGTTGGCACGATATGAAGTCATAGTTGGAAGAAATATCGGACTTGTTAAGCTCTAGGGAGGTAATTCCTGCTTTTTAATCTATTGTGACGTCAGACTTATCAACTGTATGATTTGATCGGCAGTTCCCTGATACTCCCATTCAATCACGTGCTAGCACTGCGTATCTGACGGGATCGGCCGAAAAATCTCGTAGTTTCTCTCGACGTAGCCGTGAAAACACAATAATTTGTTTCAAATTGTTTTAATCAAGGTTAGTTAGTTACCGATTTACTGATACGTTTGCCAAACATGTGCAAATCATCGGCAAAATGACATTTGTATTAAAATAAGCCAAAGAAAAATAATTCACAAAAGTCAAATGAAAAACACAGAATACAGAAACAACGACACATTTACCAGCAGGCATGAGACCTTGACCAACTCTCTGCGACGGCGGCCCAACAATAACCCAACATTGGTTCAATGTTTCGTGTTTGCTAGGTTGATTCCATCTCGATTGGAACACCCACAATAAAAAAAGTTAAACTAAACAAAAATCACAGTTGATAATATTTATATGAACACGCCGAGAACAATAATTGACTTCGGGATCCTAACATATCAGATCCAACACAAGATTCAACTCCCCCACTCAAAAATAGATAATAGTCAGTGCCCCTTTGTCAAAAAAGTGCATGCTTAAAGTTGGTAAGGCATTTTTTAGTAGAATTTGTCATGCAGTTGTTTTTACACAACTAGGATATGCTGATTCCAAATCTGCCTCATGCCAAGCTCTATTCTGTCTTTTTCCCACTCAAAATTCAAAAACAAAATGGCCGCCAATATTTGTGAAAATGTCACAACTGTACATCACGGCTTTTCTCAGATTTGACACAAAAACATCATTTCGGTGTCTAAAATAACATTATTGGGTTCAGGGAATTCAGTCATGATGTTTCCGAAGGTCATATAGCTACCATCATCACTAAACAATGGCCGCTAGAGGGCAAAATCCAAAATGGCCGCCACTGCAACGTAATGTGCCTTAACTTTGCTTCCAAATAAGGTAGAAATGTGTTTTTGGTGTCTACATATAGGTTTCTCACACCAAAGAAACCATTTCAGAGCCGCGATAACATCTATTACAAATATTTCACAAAGTTATTGGGAACAAAACAAATGTTGCGCCAGAAAAACGACACATTGTAGTCCAGTGTAATAATTTCTTTAAAAGCCATTTCTTCACATTCAGAAGCCTAGGGAAACCAATGTAAGAGGCATTTTGTAAGAATGTTTAGATTACTGACAAAAATATTTCTAATTGTTGCTCACTGCCCGGAACTAGATAACCTGTCGCTCACCATTTATCCGCTCTAGGTCTATTGGTTTGTGGCCTATGTGATATCTACCTGTATCGTGTATTTTACAGTAGAGAATAAATCAATTGAGGTAATTTAAATTCAAGTGCCCATTGGCCACGGGTGAGTGGCACCCTTGGGCCAAGCCCTATACTAGGTCTGAGCAAAACATGAAGTTGGTCCATCAAGGTGGTCTGCATAACCATGACAATGATGACACGCATACATGTTCCGTTCTGTTAGTATAATCCACTTTATATATTGTGCTGGTCAAAACGTGCACATCACATAAAGAATATGTTTTTTTTTAATCGGATTGACAATTTACATAATAGAATCAGCTTCGGTTTCATATTTTTGGCCAGAAAAGATACCATAGAATAGCCAGGTAATGCGGTGATAACACAGTTTTTAAACGGATATACATGAACCACTCAGAGATCCACACAAAAATGTAATGTACACATATCTACTCCTTCAACTTAAAACAAGGATGAGATGATGTCACTGTCAATAACAATGATAACATACAGTTACACGATATCAAAAATATGCAATTTAGTGCAGAAGTTGATTTATATATTATGTTTTAAGCATATGAGATTAATGGTTGAGGATACCCGAAATTCAAACAGAGCAGTGGAGAGGAAGCTATACACAAATTTCATTTGCTAGGGTAATGTTGAAAATACTGATTATGATTTTTTTATGAATATATTATGAACATAGACCATTTTCAGACGATGTTCGTAACTGTCCCTACTGATGCCAACTCAATGCTAAATTGTGTCATACGCAAGTCCCCAGAGATTATTGGGTACACTGTTGCAACAAGATAGGATGCAGAATATGTGGTAATTGGGGTAATATACATTGATACCGTTTGTAACACGATCAGGATGTTTTCATGCAGATGTCAATACACGGTCACCACCCAATGCATCTAGCATTCATACAAATAATTTATATACATCTATGTTCACACCTCACTATTAGTCACATTGTTCACATGATGGGGGTTTATTTGTATACAAAATGTCTTTTTGGGGAATGGCCAAGAGGCCTCCCATAGGAGGTTGAATGCTCACAAGAGTGGCGGGTGTGGGGGGGTTGGTCAGTGAGAACCACTCCAAAAAATGTTGGTCAGGCGTCAGGCGTCACGTTTTTTCTCGGGCACAAAAACTAAAAAAATAATAGTCATTTTTTTTAATTTCAACATGACAATCCTAGCAACATGTGGATGTGCAAGTGATTTATTAAAGATGCTACCAAAATTCAAAATGGCCGCCAGAGGTCAACTCTAATTTTTTGGGGGGAAAAAAACTCTGGAACCTAAAGTCAGAAATAATTCACATTTTACAATCACATTACCAACCATCTGGAAATGTGCAGGTGATTTTACTGAAATTTAAAATAGTAAACTTTTATCAATATTTGAAACTCTAACCTAACTAATGGCGGGAGATGATAAAGGACTTTAAGTCTCTTGTTAGTATATAGTAATACTTGGCTTATAATGACAACCATTATTATGTAAACTTGTCTCTCATAGGTACAAGGAAACCTCAAACTTGACATAGTTTTCAGACTGTTGTTTTGGTGGCCCTATACTGATTCTCAAAGCAGTACACCAGGGCCAGCTAGCTAGCTGTTGTAATCTGGCGCTGGGAACGAGGTTGGCTTTGTTTATGTTGTAAGCATGCCATAATGTAGGCTCCAGTGCGGGTATTTGTTGTTATTTTATCACTTAAAATAATTACATATACCTACGAGAACAGAGAGTTGGCACCAGGCTTCAAACCAGACACAAAAACAGTTGCCCCCTAGAGATCGTATACGGTTATAGGGGGAATAGAGTTTTTTTACTAGTTGCCATGGCAATGCAAGGGTCATTTGGAAATTAAAGTGTTTCTAGAAATAGCTCCTTCAAGTTTTCGTTTGCTGTCATGAAAGGGTTATGTATAGAGAATAAATTGTTTCAAAACCTCGTACGTCAGTTGCCAGAGAAAGTTATATATGCTAGCATAGCATATATGAGTTGCCCTGGAGATCAAAGGTTATAATGATGGAGATTAAAATGTCTTCAGAAATATCACAATGCCATTTGTTAAGTAATATAAAATATAATACAAATTATTATTGAAATTTAAACGGTCTAATTGAGGGGGTGATTTGAAACCAGAGGGGGTAACCATGGTAACTTGAATCTAGTTTCAGATTGTCCCCGGGTGTAACCTGAACAGGGCGGTATTCTGAAACTGTTTGTGTTCACTGGTATGGGCGGAGGCCTAGTTTTTATAGTTATTTTACTACCCGCGGGCACGTGACAAATGGGTCGATGTTGCTTCGAGTTTGGGTCGGCGTCGTGGGCGGTGGGCCAATGTTGGATCAGCATTGGCTCGAGGACTCGTGTGTCCAAGGTAGAGGCAGGTGTGCCTTTTGGTGTCCAATGGCTATTTAATATATCGACATGTACACCCATCACCATAATCACGTTTTTTCGAGTCAATCACACACATTATATACTTGTTTTGCTCTGGATATATTATAAATTAAAGTGCCATGTCAACTTAGTGCGACAGAATGAAAGCAAATAATTTGCAATGGTTTTGGTATTTTGATCAGACGTGACTTGCAAATTGTTTGAATTTATTTCGTCAAGCTAATTCAGCCTTCAGGGTTTCTGTAATAAATGCATGTGGAATGACAGAATGTACATCCGTATTATGTATACTATCAGACATGCACAATTCTACTACTATGGTTTGAATATGTGGCTTGCAATGTTGAGATGGAAATTTGTTGTCATCTGTTCTGTTTACATGACTTGTTTACTTATGTCAAAATGACTTGTTTACTTATGTCGAAATGAAATGACAAAAAAGTAGAAATATAATTTTAACATTTTTCTAAAAGTAGTATTTGTTTATTATAGGCCTACTGATCTGTATTACAATAATTCATAAAGTGATAACAAACAATAAATTAAACGCACACCCGACCTCGACATGGCTTTATAGATCAGTTGATCCCGCGTTGTCCACTGCGTTGTCAGTGACTGTGGGTAATATGGGTAATTTTCCGAGGTATTGACATTTCTACAGAACAATTTTCAGCGTGACAGCAATAAAATTTATGATGGGATACCCTTTGTTTTCAGTCGGTTATTTCGAAATTTACAACAATCCCTGAGCTACCAAATGACAAATATTTAGGTAGCGCATCACAAATTTTATAGCTCTCACGATGTAGTAAATGTTTTTACAAATAAAAATGTATATGATGATACCTTGGGAAATTACTCAGATTACCGACTTTTGTTGATGATGTGTGTGTCCTCCCTGTGCCCTCCCTGTCATGTGTGTGTCCTCCCTGTGCCCTCTCTGTCATGTGTGTGTCCTCCCTGTGCCCTCTCTGTCATGTGTGTGTCCTCCCTGTGCTCTCCCTGTCATGTGTGTGTCCTCCCTGTGCCCTCCCTGTCATGTGTGTGTCCTCCCTGTGCCCTCTCTGTCATGTGTGTGCCCTCCCTGTCATGTGTGTGTCCTCCCTGTGCCCTCCCTGTCATGTGTGTGTCCTCCCTGTGCCCTCCCTGTCATGTGTGTGTCCTCCCTGTGCCCTCCCTGTCATGTGTGTGTCCTCCCTGTGCCCTCCCTGTCATGTGTGTGTCCTCCCTGTGCCCTCTCTGTCATGTGTGTGTCCTCCCTGTGCCCTCCCTGTCATGTGAGTGTCCTCCCTGTGCCCTCCCTGTCATGTGTGTGCCCTCCCTGTCATGTGTGTGTCCTCCCTGTGCCCTCCCTGTCATGTGTGTGTCCTCCCTGTGCCCTCCCTGTCATGTGTGTGTCCTCCCTGTGCCCTCTCTGTCATGTGTGTGCCCTCCCTGTCATGTGAGTGTCCTCCCTGTGCCCTCCCTGTCATGTGAGTGTCCTCCCTGTGCCCTCCCTGTCATGTGTGTGTCCTCCCTGTGCCCTCCCTGTCATGTGAGTGTCCTCCCTGTGCCCTCCCTGTCATGTGTGTGTCCTCCCTGTGCCCTCCCTGTCATGTGTGTGTCCTCCCTGTGCCCTCCCTGTCATGTGAGTGTCCTCCCTGTGCCCTCCCTGTCATGTGTGTGTCCTCCCTGTGCTCTCCCTGTCATGTGTGTGTCCTCCCTGTGCCCACCCTGTCATGTGTGTGTCCTCCCTGTGCCCTCCCTGTCATGTGTGTGTTCTCCCTGTGCCCTCCCTGTCATGTGAGTGTCCTCCCTGTGCCCTCCCTGTCATGTGTGTGTCCTCCCTGTGCCCTCCCTGTCATGTGAGTGTCCTCCCTGTGCCCTCCCTGTCATGTGTGTGTCCTCCCTGTGCCCTCCCTGTCATGTGAGTGTCCTCCCTGTGCCCTCCCTGTCATGTGAGTGTCCTCTCTGTGCCCTCCCTGTCATGTGAGTGTCCTCCCTGTGCCCTCCCTGTCATGTGAGTGTCCTCCCTGTGCCCTCCCTGTCATGTGAGTGTCCTCCCTGTGCCCTCCCTGTCATGTGTGTGTCCTCCCTGTGCCCTCCCTGTCATGTGAGTGTCCTCCCTGTGCCCTCCCTGTCATGTGTGTGTCCTCCCTGTGCCCTCCCTGTCATGTGAGTGTCCTCCCTGTGCCCTCCCTGTCATGTGTGTGTCCTCCCTGTGCCCTCCCTGTCATGTGAGTGTCCTCCCTGTGCCCTCCCTGTCATGTGAGTGTCCTCTCTGTGCCCTCCCTGTCATGTGAGTGTCCTCCCTGTGCCCTCCCTGTCATGTGAGTGTCCTCCCTGTGCCCTCCCTGTCATGTGTGTGCCCTCCCTGTCATGTGTGTGTCCTCCCTGTGCCCTCCCTGTCATGTGAGTGTCCTCCCTGTGCCCTCCCTGTCATGTGAGTGTCCTCCCTGTGCCCTCCCTGTCTCGCGTAATATGAACAGCACTGTGATCTGTCGCTTTGAATGGAGTAACAATATATTTACATGTATAAACAATATGCTTGATGCGAGATAGAAAATTGTAATAAATAACGCATTACTTTAATTAATCTTCCTCATTCATTGACCCTTATCATGCTGATCACGACTTTTTTCGTTTTTATTCTCTTTAATTAGTCAACCAAATCACTGTTATTGGAAATGAAATGTGTGTCTAAACATCAGGATTTGCAAATGTTCGCGCTCAAATTAAACAAGTATGAGTAATTTTCAGTGGGTCGCGGTGGCGAGACACAACTTCAAGTAGCTGAATAAAAAAATAATCGACTTCAAGAAGCTGAAAATTTAAATAATTTAACTTAGCAGGATGAGGGTTAATCTATCATGAATTATAATGTATTACCTTTACCTTAAAGGACTAATTATTTGCGAGTACAGTTTTTGTGCATAAAATGACTCCCACTTCCCATTACCAGAACTATATTTTAACTGAAACTCATGATAACTGGAAATTATAGTTTAAATATCATTTCAAGTAGTATCACAAGAAAAGTAGCATCTCGTTCTCGCTTGGATCTTCCAATGATCTTCTATCACGATTATATTTACGAATAAAATACCTTCCTCCTTTTGATAGTCCACCAAATATAAATACATTCCTATTGTTGTTAAGTAGCGTGGATGAAAGTTTAATTATGAGTTGACATATATTTAATCGGGCATTTTAACGCGGAAAACAATCATAACCTTGTATTACTGAATGAATATTTGTATTTTGTATAGTTTTGTGCGGGCCGATGGCCTATCAAATAAACGTTTTATACTCTATTCGTATTCTATGTTGTGTCATTGAGCACTTCACCCTCATATACGTCACGTACACTATATCACCTGTAGTATCTGTATGCTCCCCGATTAATGAGATCCCTAGCACAGTTGTGGGGCCACTATGTTTTTTTCTCTGTTTCAGATGAGCGCGCGCATTAGATTTAGGCCGCGCGTTACCAAAAAAAACATGTGTTTTCTTCTGCCCAGCGCGCGCATTACATTGTTGCCGATTTCCGAAAAAAACCCAGTTAATTTTGAGAGATAAAAAAACATTTCGAAAAAACAAGTTTATTTCAGGAGATAAAAAACATTTTTCCAGCTATGTTTTTATTTTGCTTGTTTTTTCGTCGCCCTCATTAACTTTATTTTAAACAGATAAAAAGTTTTTTTTATTTCGTCGCCCTCATTAACTTTTCTAGAAATTTGTCATTTTTTTATTTTATTTGGGCGCCCTCATTAACTTTTCCAAATATAGGTTCAAAGTTATTTTTTCGCAAAGCAGCTCCTTGGGATGACATCAATTCTCGTTTTTAATTTCGTACTGAAGTAGTGTATCCCACGGATCATGTTTTTATTTTTTTCAGAATTTTTATATTTTTACAAATATTTTTAATCAACATTTCTGTGAAACCAGAAGTAACCCAAACAAACTATTAGTATACCTGAAGGACGATTGAATGTTTTCACAGCATTGGGCCACATGCTGATGGCATCGGCCCAGCGTTGGGTGGACAATCAGTGTTGCAGGTGTGTCCTCCCGTGTCCTGACTACAAGACACCAATTAGCGGCGACTGCTCTGATCTTACCGTCTGATACGTGGGAATATGTGATGTAAAGTGCTGAATATTGCTGACTTGTCTTGTTTACATGGCAATATACGACCTGGACATACAACTATTTCACTCTCTTCGTTGCTTTAAATTTTTTTTTGACTTTTTCGTATTTTCAGTTAAGATCAGTAGGCTAAATAGCTTCATATAAATTTAATTTTCAAAATTGACAACATTGAAAAAGTCTCATCCCAAAGGGTCCTTTTGAATGTTTTTTTACCACCCTCTCTCATTAGATTTTGATTTTTTGTGATCTAAAACAGAGAAATAAAACACAGTGGCCTAACTAGAAAAATATATTGGTGTTAAGAAAATGACATAGGCCTACACTATATCTATTAGACACCACATATGAAATTTTGGCAATCGCGCATTACAGTAAATCATTTCTCATGAAGCAGCGGCTACATTTAGAAATATTATAGTAATATATAATAATCATCAAAAAACTATAATTTTTATAGGGCATGAAGTACGCACCCAAATATTTTAGACACGATACTCGCTTTTCCAAACTCGATACTCGCTTTTTCAAACTCGATACTCGCTCTTTCAAACTCGATACTCGCTTTTCAAACTCGATACTCGCTTTTCCAGACTTGATACTCGCTTTTTCAAACTCGATACTCGCTTTTCAAACTCGATACTCGCTTTTCCAGGCTCGATACTCACTTTTTCTAACTCGATACATACTTTTTCAGACTCGATACTCGCTTTTTCTAACTCGATAGTCGCTTTTCAAACACGATACTCGCTTTTCCAGACTCGATACTCGCTTTTTTAAACTCGATACTCGCTTTTCAAACTCGATACCCGCTTTTTCAGACTCAATACTCGCTTTTTCAAACTCCATACTCGCTTTTCAAACTCGATACTCGCTTTTTCAGACTCGATACTCGCTTTTTCTAACTCGATACTTGCTTTTTCTAACTCGATACTCGCTTTTTCAGACTCGATACTCGCTTTTTTAAACTCGATACTCGCTTTTCAAACTCGATACCCGCTTTTTCAGACTCAATACTCGCTTTTTCAAACTCCATACTCGCTTTTCAAACTCGATACTCGCTTTTTCAGACTCGATACTCGCTTTTTCTAACTCGATACTTGCTTTTTCTAACTCGATACTCGCTTTTTCAGACTCGATACTCGCTTTTTCTAACTCGATACTCGCTTTTTCAAACTCGATACTTGCTTTTCAAAACTCGAGACTCGCTTGTCTTAACTCGATACTCCTTTTCTTAACTCGATACTCGCTTTTTTTTAATTTGATACTCACTTTTGATAACTCGATACTCGCTTTTTTAACTCGATACTCGCTTTTTAAACTCGATACTCGCTTTTTGAAACTCGATACTCGCTTTTCTAGACTCGATACTCGCTTCTTACCTCCAGCATACCTCCAGACATATGGTCCTCTGGGATATGAAAGGGTGCATCTGCCACTTCGGATAGTGCCAGATACACCCTTTCATATTCAAGAGGACGAATTATGGTGCATAAATGCGCCCTTTACAGGGCTAACACTTTATACCCATAATAAATAACTGTATCACACCACCTGCCCCGTAGGCTCTTACTTTAAGGTACTGAAATATTTGGTATAAACATTGGAAACCAAATGGGTTTTTTCAATTTGAAATCATCACAATTGTCTAGTTAGCTCTTTCTGCTTCATTTGATTACCTATGTTATGGGGCTACGTCCATTTGAAAAAAATAGCTTGAAAGTGTCAGGCCCGAATGCGGGTCTCGCCGGATGTTTGTCATAGTGTGGTTCAAAATACCACGCATATAATAAATACAGTGATCCAAACTGTTCAAAGGCAACGGATGGTGTTCATGGTAATGCAAAAAGTAAATCAATTCGTTTATTTTGTTGTCTGGAACATAATTTGTGTGCTTTGTTGGTTGGAATTTCGGACTGGTAACTAGGTTAATGATGACAAAAATATGTGACTCCGAGTAATGCTGAGCTATGCAGCCTCGTTAACTATGTCAACACAGAGAAACATAAACAGCTGATTTAGTTCTGCGAATACATCTAAACCACCGTGTTACAGATCTTCCAGTGATGACACAAAAGCCGTACTGTCATTTATTTTAACACTCTTAGAACAGAACCATTTTTTTCTAAATTTTCAGTCATATCTAACTGTGAAATACACCCGCAAATTTCACCTCAAGGTTAATCAAAGTGTTATGACTTTATGAAATAATCAAGTATATTCTTTGAAATAAACTCCTTATTGTGATGGGTTATATCATTGATTAGTCTATAATTTTATTAGAAATAAGAGGTGCAAAAAAGCGTTGTTGGAGCCTCAAAGGTTAAGTAAAAGTAAACACGAGACGTTGAATCAATGTCGGTTTAATGTTGGTCCACCGTCTACGACGCTGATCCAACATTTAACCAACTTAGATTGAATGTTTCGTTTTTGCTGTGTAATGGTATATACTGGAAGTGTTTTAGTTTGTTTTTCATTCAAATTATCTTGTTCGGGTATAAAATAAAACGTATATAACGGCCATAGACCCCATTACCACATTAAGGGATAAGCCTTACATCGCTGATATATAGTCGTTTTTAATCTGTTTTATTAGTCGATTAAATTACAGTTATTGGGAAGGAATTGTGTGTTTAAACATTATTTCGGTCTCTAATTGAAGAAATGTGTATAATTTTCACCAAGTTGAAGTTGTGTGTCGCGGTAGCGAGACACAACTTCAAGTGGGTGAAAATTTGAGTACATCAATTAGCGGGATAAAGGTTAATATATAGCATTGATGACACCAGCACTGCTAACACTAGCCGTGGAGACAGGTGTAGTTACAGCAACCCGAATAAATCAGCACACCCAGTAACTGCCTGTGACATTGGAATTCTGGATTTACAACAAGCTCATTAGTTCACGCTTGACCTGCTGAATTCCTCATATTATATACTATATGTTATATGTTTCTTCAATTTGAGCCGGAATTTCTAACGCAATTTCGAGCTTAAAATGAAAAGTAGGCATCTCCTAATTTTCTGTTCCAATTTCTATATTTATCAACTATACTATAATATTATTTAGTTCATAATTTATATGTACACAAACATATGCGACTAGCAAACACGAAACGTTTTCCCAATGTTGTGTGAATGTTGACCCACCGTCGACTGGACTCAACAACATTTGGTCAACGTCTCGTGTTTTCTGGGACGGGAAAAACACGAGAAGTTGGTCGAAAGGTTTCTTCCTAAATGTTTTTTTCTTTCATTAGATTTTAGATTTTATTGATTGCCCTTATTAGCTTTCCAGCAATAGGTCAAAACGTGTTGGTCTTAATTGTTTTTTTCTCCCTCCCTCATTAGATTTTGTATTTTTTCTTATTTGAAACATAGAAAAAACAAAATGGTCTTATAGCGCGACCTAACGGGGCACAGTTTAGCTCGATGAGTCGAGCTAAACTATGTCGAGCTACGGGCGGACCAAATGATACATAGGGGTGGGCTGTCAGTTTCCACCCCAGAACAAACTTTTTTTACTCTGATCTCTTTTTTTCACCCGAATGAACAAACTTTTCATTTATGGATATACAAAGTGAAACAAACATTTTTTTCTAAAACGCACTACATATTGTTCAGATGAGTTTCCGAAACATTTCGTTCTGAAGACTCAATAAATACACAATAGAATGATATCATGTTAATACATATATTTTAAGGGGGGGGGGGGGTTGGGTGGTTCGACCGGGAAAATTGTACATGTTTTATACGCGTTGGGTTTTTCGACAATCAAAATTGACATCTCGGTCACTAAACAATTTTTTTCTATCAACGTGCGCCTTTTTTGATGGTGTGAAAGCAAACTTTTTTTGTCGATCGCTGCTGAACAAACTTTGTTTTGTAGAAAAACACAACTCATCTGGTCCACCCTTTAGGTCGACCTAAAATAGGAAGACTTGTCAGCTGTTGGCCACCCACACGCTGGTCTCTGTAGAAACACTCATCGCCGTGGAGTCTCTGTTGACAAGACTTCAAGTTTGACAAGTTTATTTGAAAACTAGAGCCTCATTACAAGCAACGAAGATGTTGAACCAATGGTGTTTTAATGGTGGGCCAGCGTCGCAGACAATGGGCCGCCATTAAAGAGACATTCGACCAACTTGACATGTGAGCGGCACACAGCAGTATGTCGATGAGGACATCATAAGCCAACTGCTCGGGCGTAAGATACCAAAAATAATGTACAATAAGATGGTCGACTTCCGAATTTCAACATTCAAATGCGTGTAATAAATTATGCAATAGTGCATATATTGATGGGGGTTGAAACTAAACTTTGCTAAGTAAATGATCATATAAAACAAGTGAAAATAATATCCCTTTTAACCTCATAATATACTATAATGTTTTTCTAGGTTTGACAGTTATGACAATTATTTACAATACTTATTTTTTGAAACTAATTACCCGCTAGTAAAGCAGATGAGTCATCTTATATTAAAATCAAATGTTATAGTATAAACTGTATTTATTTCAATAAAACAATAACAAAAGCGCTATGTGCACAACATACACATATATCCGGGTACAGAACAGGAGGGGGTAGTAACAGTATGTCGTCTAACATGGTATCAATCCTTGTACGTATCAGCAATGACATATGCCAGCAAACGGAAGACTCTGAACCAATGTTGGAGTTATGTTGCGCCCGTGTCACAGACGGTGGGCCAGCATTACCCCAGCATTGAGTCAACCTCTCGTGCTAGCTGGTTTTTCGCTCAGCAAAGTCCTCCTGAACTTAAGTCAGGCTCAACCCTTACAACGCTAAAATATTATTGTATTAACCTAGAGACCAAAGTGTCTTTTTAATTTAAAATCATCATAGCTAGCTCTTGCCGGCTCGTTTGAATACTTATGTTATGGGTCTACGGCCATTATAAATAGTTTTACCCGTTAAGTTCGGGGATCGACTTTAGACGTCAGAATCTGACGTCTGCAGACGTCAGATCCTGACGTCTAATGTCGATTCACGCGCTGGAAGTGTTAAGCTCACTGATTGGTTTAGATTTGATCAAGTGTTGATAGTTAAGACTAAATAGACTTAAGTCAATTGTTGAAATTGGGGAGTGGTGTCCCCTTTCAATGAATGTGCAGGTTTTTACTAATAAATACACAACAAATTAAGAGAAGATGTCGATGAAAAATTATTAATAACTATACAACAAGAAATAATTGAAAACAAAATTAAAGTAATCTCTGTTAATAAATATTTATCTCATTCTTTTGAGGTAAAATGTACATAAACATTCAGAGGGCTCATTGGTTATCACAGCGACGAGGACGTGACATACATGTATATCAAGGTGAAAGTTATCTTTACTTAAAGACAAAGGCGAAGAGAAAGCTTAAACAGAGGACCAGCTTACATGAAGGAAGCTTGAGATTTAAAAACAATGATTTTTTTAGGGATAATATTTGTATGTTTCAATGCCATGATTATGATAATAATATAGTAGTATTTTTAAAGATTTTATTTTTATGTTTTATGTCATGATTGTGATAATAATATAGTAGTATTTTGAAAGATCCTATTTTTTATTTTTTATGCCATGTTTGTGATAAGAATATAGTGGTATCTTTATATGATGAAATATGTAGAATATAAATATTTCAAGTAATATTTTTGATTCTTTGATAAATGGAAACTCCTACAGGCGCCTCTGGGTCAGAGAAAGGATGCCTCATGTGCAACAAGATAGCCAATCAAAGTTTTTTTTCAATAAGTGGTGAGACATGAATGTAACCAAAAATAGCGCATGCGCTCTAGTTCAATTGTTTGACGTCACGGTCTAGGCATCTAGCATTTTATATACCGCACTGTATTGATATATATGTATTGATAAATAGCATACAAAATAAATCATCAAATACATATATGCACGGGTCAATTGCTTGACGTCGTGGCGTAGATATACCTGGCAAACACATGGCATTGAACCAGCATTGGTCCAAAGACTCGTGTTTACTGGGCATTTTATATACCGCATTATATTGATATAACTTTCTAAAGGTATTTGGTGATATGGGAATAAATCCCAATTGTTCTACGGAAGCAGATCTAAAAAAATGGATGATTGAAAAAGTTAAAACTGAAGTCAAGTCAGATGAAACACCTGTTGCGAATCATACCATTTCTCAATTATTAAAACTTTCATTCATCTTTTGGTGTTCTATTAAACCTAGGGACAGGGGTGAGTACATATGATATATGGTTTTATGAAGTAATATGTTATGAAATGTTATATAAATGTTATATAAAACGGGTTATTAGAACTTCATTAATTGTGAATATAATATATTAAACAAAATCATGAAACACATTTATTTAGTTGGGTGATACGATTATTTTTTAATTTTAGTTGTTTCTCAATTCTTTCGTAGAAAGCAAACATTAACTGCTACTTTACAAGTAATCTGCTGACGCTGTTTGACTTTCACGGTAGATTTGGTGGCTCTATTGTCTGTGTAATACAATAACCTATGTGTAGTCCAGCTGCCAAAAAGTAAACCGGGATATTCGTTTAGGTTCAAAGTTTTTTTATTACTAAATCTTCATGTAGACCATGAGAGCATTTTTAGCTTTGTTGATCAGTTTAACCTCACTTCTTGATAAACATGCTCCTCTTCAAACTAAAAAAGTTGCTGAGAAGGCTCCAACGCCATGGATGACGTCTAAACTACTAGATTGTAAAAGATCATGTCGTCAGCTGGAAAGGCATTGGAGGAGATCACGCTCTGGTAATGACAGATCAAAATACCGCAACTATCGAAATTTATGCAATCGTCTTATGACAGAGGCCAAATCTCAATATTTTTCAAATCTCATAGATGAAAATTCTGAAAACCCTCGCCGCCTTTGGGACACCATTAACAATATTTTACATAGAACGCCAGCTGCAGCACTGCCGGAATCAAATAATGCAAAGTCCCTTTGTGAGCATTTCGCAAAATATTTTTGTGACAAAATCAGAACGATCCGGGCCAATTTTTCAAATCAGGTGGATGATGTACCATCTGTTCAGAAGCCTAAAATAAGAAATAAACTTTTTAATTTAAAACCAGCATCAGAGGACGAGGTCAGGAAGATCATTATGAAGTCTGCATCAAAATCACGTGACCTTGATCCGATTCCAACGAACATTCTTAAAGCCTTGTTGGATATTTTAATAAAACTCATAACAACTATAATTAATTTATCTCTAGAATCTGGAACATTCCCACTGTCATTCAAAGAGGCTCATGTCCCACCTTTACTAAAGAAATCAAACCTTCCTGTTAATAACCTCAAAAATTATAGACCAGTCTCCAATCTAAGTTTCATTTCTAAGATTATTGAAAAAGTTGTTTCCAACCGTTTACAAGCTCACATAAACTCCAACAAATTGAACTATCCAATGCAGTCTGCGTACCGTAAATTCCATTCCACTGAGACAGCCATGTTAAGAGTTCACAATGACATCTCAGTTTCTCTTGACAAAGGCCATGTCACAGCTTTGCCTTTACTTGATTTGTCTGCGGCGCTCGATACTATCGACCACAACACTCTAACAAATAGACTAGAGTGGTATGGTGTCTCTGGAATGGCTTTGGCTTGGTTTAAATCCTACCTTTGTGGCGAGCATCAAAAAATTGAAATTGACAAATCTTTTTTCTGACTCTAGTTTGCTCGAGCATGGAGTGCCGCAGGGTTCTGTACTTGGCCCTCTGTTTTTCAGTTTGTACACCGCTCCTCTAAGCACCATTATTTCAAGTTATGGATTGAGTCATCACTTATACGCCGATGATACACAAATTTACATCTCCTTAAAGTCATTAAAGATGCTTCAGAGCTGTATTAGCGGGGTATCTGCTTGGATGGCTCAATCCAAACTAAAACTCAATCCTAGCAAGACTGAGCTTCTTCTAATTGGCTCGAAATCGCAGAGGGAGGAGTTTATTAACCTTTTCCCTTTTGCGGTGTTGGACAAAAGGATGAATCCAGCAGATTCTTCAAGGAATTTGGGTGTCTTTTTTGACAGTGGTTTGAATTTTCGTCAGCACATTTCACAGGTGTCCAGTTCCTGTTTTTATCACATTAGAGATCTTAAGCGCATCAGAAAAAGTCTACCTCCAGCTTTAGCAAAACAAATTGCAGTGGCACTGGTGACAAGCAAACTGGACTACTGTAAATTCCAGCTAAAGATCTACAGAAATTACAGCGTGTTCAGAACTGTTTAGCAAGGGTTGTGACAAAGGCTCCTCGTTGCAGTCGATCTATTCCTCTATTAAAATCATTACATTGGCTTCCAATCAAGTTTAGAATACAATTCAAAATATGTACTTTTGTATTTCGTTGTCTCAATGATGGTCAGCCATCTTATTTATCTAGACTTCTTTTTTCTGCAGACTCCGTAAAACATCTGCGATCAAACAATACAAATAAACTCAAAGTACCACGTATCAGAACTAAGTTCGGTGCGCGTGCCTTTTCTGTTTCTGGTCCTACTCTCTGGAATTTACTGCCTGCACACCTTCGTGTAGCTAAAAATATTTCCTCTTTCAGAAAACTGTGAAAAACGCATTTCTTCGATCTGGCTTTTCCGCCCTATCTCCTCTGCGTCCCGGCTCCCTGATGACGACCATGCTTATTTGATAAGGATGGATTGCGCCTCTGAGCTCGGCCCTCCGAAAAGTTAGGTGCTATAGAAGTTTTTATTTCATTCATTTATTTCATTGGCATCTTTGTGAATAATTTTTTAAAAGCTAATTTGCATACTTCACCCTAATTACCATACTGAGCTGTTTTTATAATACAGCTTTTTACCAAAAATGCGCAGGAACAAGTGTAATATCAATTTTTCGACTAAGTTAAACACGATGAAGTGATTTCCGACGTTATTTTTGCGATCGAAGGTCAAGGTCAAGGCGGAAGCAGTCTGAAATATGATTTGATCATGTTTATATGAGGCACATGGTTTAATTGTACAGGTTTGATTCGATCCCTGCTCTTTTAAACATGTCTGAATCATTAAATAATCTTAGATATGTGCAAGTTAGAGATTTGGTAATCGCATTTGCATAATTCACCCAAATTAACATAATTGACCATAATATGTGATGATGGTGCGGCAACTGGACTTAAAGGCCATGTGAAGTGATTTCAGTTCATCAATATAATTAAAGTATATATCACAATTAACTATCTTCTAACTGGGCGGATCTTACAACTCATGACTTCACACACAAAAACCGCCCATTATCGAATCTGAATTAACAGACAGGCACTACATGGGGCCTTTAACTAAGCTCTAATGCGATAGCCAATGTGAGAGATTGTGTGCTTATGATGCAATTAACCATTTTTAATTCTTTCCGTGTGGGATCGACTTTAGACGTCAGACTCTGACGTCTAGAGATGGTCCCCACTTATATGACACTTTAGCTGCTAGGAGGTCGATATGCTAATTTGAAAGGAGCAACTACAATGGCAAATGGAGCAATATAGTTTTGAAACGTACCATTAAAGGTAAATATAAAGCAGCTTGAAATAAGTTAAAATACAACTATCTCAACTTCGCGAAATATCAGGATGATAAATAAAAGTGGTACATGTAACATTATGATCTCTTAAACCTGAAAACACATAGGCCTAAAATATGGAGCTGTTAAATACATTGTATGATATCTTACACCCCAAAACACTTTAGCATGAATGAATGAATGAATGAATGAATGAATGAATGAATGAATGAATGAATGAATGAATGAATGAATGAATGAATGAATGAATGAATGAATGAATGAATGAATGAATGAATGAATGAATGAATGAATAAAAGAATGAATGAATAAATAAATAAATGAATGAATGAATGAATGAATGAATGAATGAATGAATGAATGAATGAATGAATGAATAAATGGGGTTTTAGGTCACCTTTTTGCACATATAGGTTAAACAGGACCAGGAGAATATCCCGGGGATGGTGAGATGAATGAGAAGACACTGCCCTCCATACAGATGATTTTAAATTGAGGCCGAACATGGTATCTGAAGGCTTCCCACAATAATGCATCTTTACGAGAGAGCAAGGAAGAAACATTTTTCTTTGAAAGTTGAATTCCAGAGCGGGGGACAAATCAGACTTTCCAAGCAGGCAGCTTTAATCGCTGTACAAGGGCCTCCGCCCGAAAACACCTTAGAAACTTGGATTGGTCTCTTATCATTGCGCTAATATTATAGACACAATCATACAATTATTAACAGATTCAACATTTCTAGTTGTATATAGAACAGAAATGCTAAATATGTATACATCACGACCCGCCAAAGAAATGATCGAATGTTGTTTTAATGTTGGGCCACCGTCATCATTGGCTAAATGTCTTCTGTTTGCTGGTACGCATGGCGGCATGACAAATGGTGTAAAGTGAGTCGACCGCTACTGACGGCTGATATACTAGTATGCTAATGACCACATATACATGTACAGGGCCGTGGTTCCTCTTAGACTCCCCGCAAGGCTCACTTGGCTGAGCTATCTCAGAAAGCACGAGAGGCTAAACCTTTGTTGGATTAGACTTGGGTCAACGTTGCACACGATGGACCAACATTAAACCGCCATAGGGTCGACCCCTCGTGTTGCATGTGGTGTTTTTAAAACCTGAAGATTTAGGATCAATTTTCAGGATCTTGGTGTTGTGGACTGTGCACAGGTGGCTAATGTTGAATTTAGAACCTTATTTTCAGAATGATAGAAAGTAGGCCCACCACCATATCAGCTAACGTCACTCAATGTGTATATCCATTTGAACATAATACACTGCATCGACGTACTTAGTAGGCCATCATACAAAGAAGAGGCAATAACATGATGATAAGGTGTTTTATTGTACATAATCTCTATTATGGGGATTGATGTTTAAATTGACATTTTCGCTAATCGTCAGGCAGTACAAAATTAACCTTAACACATATATTTTAAAATATAATGTTAATAAAATGACTTTTCAGAAACATACCATAAATGGAGCAATATCGCGATAGAAGGAAGCCCGAAGCCAGGACTATGCCCTACTCTTATTTTCAATGACTTCAGGAGTTCTTTATAGTGCACATTACTATAGACAGCACTGTACAATCCATGTATTTGAACAGTTTGGAGCACTACCACGATGACATATATCCGGCCCAACTTGGATTAGAACCTGGTATACCAGATTACAAGGCCGAGTCGATACAAATGAACCATCGGGGCCAGCCAGAACGATAAATGCGCAATACAACTTAGAGAATTAATCTATATATTTAAAAACTAGATTCTGATCTAAGAATCTACAGCTATTATGCATCATTTGTCAACGCAAAGCCATGGCTTTGGAACAACCGATCAGGCTGCGTGAACGGGCGCCATATAAATGTAATGTATGATGTATAGTATAAAATAATATATGCCCTATGTAAAAAAACATAATATTATCATTTTATTCATGCATGTTTAATGGATAAACCATTTACATGTGATAATATTATGTGATATGTTGTTGTTAAACATTGTCGAGCTCTTAGTACTATAATAATTGGTGGAATAGCACCAGATTAATGTGTTATGGTCGTATAGACCTATTGTACCATGCCAATTGAAATATAAGATATATCATCGTATATTATAATGTCATAGCTGAACAAGATACGGGGGGGGGGGGAGGGCTGAACTGTATTGACCATGAAGTAAGAGTTATCTATCCTGTCTTGGGTTTAACGAAGTTTATGTGTTTATTTTTTTTTATTTTACGATATTTTACGACTTTACGATAGATTGGTGTATCTGAATCTACTCAGTGCTTGTCGTATCGTCTAGCATTAAAATTTACGAGTTAGAATGCATGAGTGAACGCATGCAGGTTTAACCTAAAGCGCTGAAATACTTTTGCACAAACCATAGAGACCAGTTTAAAATGAACATAAATGTCTTAGTTAGCTCCTTCCGATTCATTTGATTACCTATGTTACGGATCTACGGCCATTATAGATATGTTTACTCTTACAGCGCGTGGATCGACCTCCTAGCAGCCAAAGTGTCTTATAAGTGGGGATCATCTGTAGACGTCAGAATCTGACGTCTACAGACGTCAGATTCTGACGTCTAAAGTCGATCCCACGCAATAAGAGTTAGAGGGTAAACCCTTTCTATAGTTGTTTTTAATACGTTTCATTAGCCAACAAAACCACATTTAGGGAACAAAACGCTTCTTTAAACATAATGAATATTCATTCTCAAATTGAACAAATATGATCACTTCTCTACTACTTGAAGTTGTGGGTCGCGGTAGCGAGATACAACTTCAAGTGGGTGAAAATTTAAAAGCGATAACTCAGCGAGAAAACGATTAACTGTGTCTCTTGACGAAATATTGATATTATATATATATATTATATTTTGTGAATTGTTTTTTTTTTCTTTGTTAATCTTTGTCTAATAAATAAAATCTGAGTACGAGTGTCTATGCCAAAGATGTGGGCGTGACAGCGAGCTCAGACGTGACAGGCATGTAGCGTAACCACTACACAGGGTCCCCCGCACGTTACGAGTTGGGAAAAGTAGGAGAGCCTGATCAGCTGATGGCAATGAAGATGTCAAGTGTGCATGTAAACACGCCCTGATTCAGTAATGAGTCACTCGCTGCCACCCATCCCACCCCAGCTACCACCCACTAACATTGGTGCTTTAACTTGTCCAGCCCTTCTCCTACCGGCCCGAGTATTCTACACTATAGTCAGATTCACAATAAATTCAACAACCAGGATTCCTCATTCAATTCTCAACCAATTTTCATGAAATTTTACACACAGTATTTTTTATTCATGTCGCGCCTACCTTGAAAATGTCGTGACATTTTGATAAGTATTTCAGAAGTTAGACCAAACTAACTTTTAAACTATGCACAATTTTCAGGGTAGTCGCACCATGACTAGAAAAGCGTCCTTGTAAAATTTCATGAGAATTAGTTGAGGATTGACCGAGAAATCGGTGAAAATCATTCACCACGGTGAATGTGACTCAGACTATATATATACATCGGGTCACGCATGCTAAAATCAAATTAATAGATCAGAAATTAATAGCATACCGGTAGTTTGAGGTGGAAGCTCAGTTATTAAATAAAAACATATTAGAGATGACTGCATACGTTTTTATTTGCAGATTTGTTCATTATTTGAAGCTGGAGATCGCGTTAGCAATCCCAGCTTCAAATGATGAAAAAACAGTGGTCAACCATTTAGCAGCACATATGTTAAATTCTAGCCATCTCTTCTCAATTAACTCACTTTGATATACGAATTGCTGTCATAATTCTCACCTGTGGATTCGTGTCGCAATTCCTAAACCTAAGTGGATGTAAATTACTTGTTTCATTAATATAGCTAAGCGTAATATGCCAGATATCAAACGATCGCTCTGAACGCTGTCAGCTGCATTATGCCAGTTTCCCATTATTTTGTATTCATTAAACCATGGCACGTGGTAGTAACATGTGGCATCGTTTCATGACCCTTACAACGCTGTCATAGTGTTGTAAAAATCATGGAGACCAAAGGGTTTCTCAATTTAAAATCATCATAAATGTCTCAGTTTGTTCTTTCCACTTCATTTGAATACCCATGTTATGGGTTTACGGCCATTAGAAATAATATAAAATTCTTTCAGGGCGGGGACCATCTTTATACGCCAGAATCTGACGTCTGCAGACGTCAGATTCTGATGTAAAAAGACGATCCCCGCCCTGAAGGTTAAAGGGCTCACTAAAAAATATTAAGACTTTCGGTTTATTTTTACATATGATATGAAAACGATGAAAGCAATTATTTTTCGAACTCAATTCCCAGGGGCTACACCATTTCAACTTGGGTCAATTTTGGTCGAAATATGCCATGCACTGAATGAATAGTTTTTTTTAGGCCACCTTTGTGCTCATATAAGCTAAACTGGGCCGAGGATGGTGAGATGAATGAGATGACACTGCCCTGCTGACACAAAATTCGAAATTCGAGTCCTGTATATTATATTATATATTTAGATTGAAGCTACATTTGGGTATGATGTGTTATGACAGCGGCGCTGATCAATTAATCGCCCAATCAATACAATTTCTAAAGCTCCAAAATATTTCAAAATACTCAGAGGACCGAGCTCAGAGGCGCGACAATCCTAAGCATGATCATGTTTCATGATCCAGGCCAAGGCACGATCGTCAACCTAGGATGAACGCTTTGCATTTTTAGGAGCCTACGAACAATGTTTGGCTCAAGTGTAGTACTCGAAAGTTGAATGACAGGTGCTGATTTACAATTCACCACCACGTGACATGAAATACCGTCTTTTCGTTGGGTGGGTGGCCCAATGTTTTATAATTTCCGTTTTTTTATAGTTTTTTCTGTCACATTCACTCCCTACGGTCCAGTGGGCATCTAAAGATATACGTCAATGTTGGTTTAATGCTGGGGCAGCGTTAGCGACGTTTACCCAGCATTAAACCAGCACGGGAACAGTATTTAGACGTTAGAATCTGACGTCTGTAGACGTCAGATTATGACGTCTAAAGACCGTCTAAAGACGCTCAAAGCACTGAAAGAATTTTAAAAAATTGTAATGTCCGTAGATTATTAACATATGTATTCAAATGAACCGGAAAGAGTAAACTAAAACATTTATGATGATTGAAAATGGAAAAAACCCTTTTATACCAAAATACTTCAGCGTTGTAAGGTGAAGTCACATGCATTGTCGTGTCGCGTCGTGTTCAGCTGTTTAGATGGAGGCAGATTGAAGGAAGCGATCAGACTGTGAGTATGTACTAATTTCAACCTTATCTAGGCAAGGCCGCCATTAACGTGATCGCCTAGTCACATTGATAAAGGAGAAACAAGAATACTTCTCTGAAAACCCCACGCAGCTTTCAGCGGGGTTCGAACACAGGACGCATGCATGACTGGCGAGGCATTCAGGTGCCCTACCAAAGCGCCACGTCCCATTCTCTACATTCAGGCCGGGGTGACGCTAGTATCTCTAGTACCACGCGCAGTGTGTGTCTGCGGGGGGAGGGGGGGGGGGTAGAAGGTCAATTCAGCGTGACTACCTGTTGCACCGGTTTGACTGTTGGCTGCATGGTCTACTTAAGGTATACAAGACCTGCCGTTATGAGAGGTTGCGTGAAGAACGCCGAAACACGGTGATTAAGATAATGATAAATAATTACCTAGAAATCAGCTGATAATGCAGGGTTTACAGGTATATACACAGATACACATAACGGGGGACAGGAATCAGGGCAATAAAGAAAATAGACAATGAAAAATACACAGTCTCAGCAAACTGGAGATGCTCAAACAATGTATATGAAGTATATCAGATTGATTGCACCCTTAAAGATCATATATCTTTCAATAAAATATATTTATGATAACTTCAGTTTTACAATTATAAGGATAATAATTATTGTGAGTCATCGCATGTGTTATTTTATTCAGAACAGGTTGATTCTTTGAACCTCTTGATGCCTCAAGGCATCAGACAGACAGACAGAATAATAACTTAATCTGCCACAGAATCCACTACAAGCCGCGAATTGCTGCCGCAATTCTCGACTTGTAGTGGATGAAGATGACTTGATCTGGTTTAAAAAAGGGATGTAAAATGATGCTTTAATGCATCGTGAGGGCCTAAAGGGTCAAGCCCTCACGATGCATTAAAGCATCATTTTACATCACTGTAAACACACTTCATTTTCCCACAACTAAGGGTTTTATAATGAAAATTTCCATGAAACTGCTTTACCAATACGTGGTAATTTTCTTTAATTTTTAAACCACATCAAATGATCTTCATTCACTACAAGTCGAGAATTGCGACGCAATTCGCGGCTTGTAGTGAATGAAGATGAGTATGGTAAATTCAGGTATGAAAGGGTTAAACATCAAGATATGCAAATGTTTTGGCTGAAATAAAGCAAATGTGAGTAATTTTTGCCCACTTGAAGTTGTGGGTCGTCGTAAAAAATGAAATGAATAGGGTTTTAGGCCGCCTTTGCGCACATATAGGCTAAACTGGGCCTGGAGAACCTGCTGAGGATGGTGAGATGAATGAGATGACACTGTCCTCCAGACACAGGTTTCGAAATTTGAGGCTTGGCGGTCCGAGGCCGAGCACTCTACATATCGGTCACGGACGTTCCCACAATATTGAATCATTACGAGTGAGCGGGGAAGAAGCATGTTGTTTCTTTGAAAATTTAAGGCCAGAGTGGGGTTCGAACCCTTGATCTTCGACTTTTCAAGCAGAAAACTTTAACATTTGCAAATCTTGATGTAACTCTTTCAGGCTACAAGCCGCAAATTGCTGTCGCAATTCTCGAGTTGTAGTGAATGAAGATGATTTGATGTGGTGTAGAAATTGCCATTTATTGATAAACCAGTTTTACGGACATTTTCGTTCTGAAGCCCTTAGTTGTAGGAAAATTAAGTCTGTTTTCAGGGATGTAAAACGATGCTTTAATGCATCGTGGGGGCTTAAAGGGTTAAACATTCATTTCATTCTCAATAACAGTGATTACGCTGCTTATAAAACAAATTGGAAACGATTAGAGTCGTGCCTAGCGCTTAAAGGGTTCTAATTGACCCTTACAGCGCTGAAATACTTCTTATAAAAACATATAAACCAAAGTTTTTTTCAATTTGAAATCATCACAAATCATCATAAATGTCTCAGTTAGCTCTTACCGCTTCATTTGAATTCCTATGTTATGGGTCTACGGCCATTTTTTACAGTGCGGGGATCAACATTAGACGTCAGAATCTGACGTCTACAGACGTCAGATTCTGACGTCTAAAGTCGGTCCCCGCGCTGTAAGAGTTAAAGGAATATAAGAGTATTATAACTAATGATATATAGATGAGTGTCAATTGCCGCTTCCTCCAATTGCCCCACTATAAGCTTATGTCGGTCGATTTCTCCTTTGTACTTTTTCTGACACCCAAGTGCCAACTCCTTTAAGATCTTCAGTTTTTTTCACATGTATTTAGAAATTATTTTCCTTCTAAAACCTTAGTTGTCGGAAAATTAAATCTGTTCACAGGGGTTTAAAATGATGCTTTAATGCATCGTGAGGACTTTAAGGGTTAAAGCTGCAACTGCTGTCGTAATTTGTAACAAAATGAAATGAATGGGGGTTTAGGTCATCTGTGTGCACAGATAGGCTAAACTTGACTGATGCTGGTGAGATGAATGAGATGACACTGCCCTCCAGACACAGGACTCTAAACTCGAGCTCTAGCCGTCTGAGGCCGAGTACGCTACTTGTCGGTCACGGAGACTCCCCATAATATTGACTCTTCAAGTCGTAATTTGTAATTTCACATGAAAGGAAACTATAGACAATTTGAGCTGATAAACGTCTCACCACACATAATACACGTCCCATAGACTTACATGTATTATGACCCATACGCCCAGGCCTCCCAACACTCCTAAAATGGGGAAATGTAAATAACCCTATATATCTTTTTAACCATCCTGCTGTTCTCTTTCAAAATACAAAATAAAAAAGGTATGTGAATCTGCTTCTTTTCTGCTATTTTAGCCTAGAAAAAGCTCTTGCCCCACTCTCCCCCGGGCGACCTAGAAAAAAATTGACCTCGTTTTTTAGAAGAGCCTTGTTACAGCCAGCGCAAGGACTTCCTGCTAGATCTATCTTGTATAATATCGATGCTTTTGCTACAACAAAACATCACAGAATCGATTTAAATTGGTATCAAAATGATATTTCCGTAATAATCACCACAGGAGCTGCTGCAAAGAGCCACAATTTTTAAAAAGGGACTAACTTTCTTATTCTTAAACTTTATAATGATATGCGCGAATAAATTTGTGTGGTGAGACCTAAACAAAAAAAGCAACTTCTGTCACTCACAAACTGATAAGAACATTTCCAGAACAATATATATCGTGATAGGAAGCGGTGTTCATTTTTAGGCGTATGTGTTAAGTGGTGATGGGCGGCGGGGTGTAGCGATGCCACAGTGACAGTTAGAAGTCACTCCCAAACGGAAACAAGACATTGACCCAATGTTGGACCACAGTCTACAACGCCGGCACAACATTAGAACAACATTGGACCAGCGTCGTCTGTTTGCTGTGTTTCTACTACCCCTGTCTCCTTGGAAGATACTCATGGTGAATTGCAGGTGACATTAAACCAATGTTGTTTCAATGGTGGCCCACCATTGAAACAGCATTGGTTGTCTACCCCTAGTCTACAGGGTGGTGGTGGTTTTGAGCACGCTCCAGTGGTTCTATGGTAGTGATGCGCCCCATGATTTACTACCTATGACCGCTACCCGTCGTCTCGGCGTCTTTACCAATGACTCGCACTCATTCAGGGCGTAGCCTCGAGTCTTCCGAGTACTCAAACTCAAACTCGCTCTCTCCCGCTCACGGGTGAGATGCGCAAATCTGGAGGGGTGGAAATCCACTAGTTGAAGCTACAATGAGGACAACTATGAATATCACTCAGAGAATCGTGACGGAAATTAGGATTGGATAAAATGCTAGTCCATCAGCTGCGACGGGATATTGCAAATCGGATTAAAGAATTGGATACTGCTCACTTTGCGCTGGAGTGATTATAAAAATAAATATAGATAGCCACGTCTTATTTGGATACGAGAGGATTATAGGAGACGAAGGATTACGTGTGATTGACAGCTCCGTAGTGTGGAGATAAGATGGCGGATGACGATGAGACTTTCAGCTGGGAGGTGAAGGGTTCGACTCCGGCACCTTCACCGACCAGAGCCTCCAGGAGACTGCCTAGAAGAGATTCTACAAACGTTGAAATAACGCCTGTAAGTAAACTCTCGTAATAGTAGCAGCAGTAAGCCAAAAAGGAAGAACGAAATTCGATAGATGCGTAGATCTGAATGTATTCGGTATTCGGATCTGCGAATCTATCGTAATTGAGTTCTTTCTTCGACTTCAAATACACAAAATATGTACATGTTTTGCAAGATTTTTTGACATTCAAAATGTCAGTTTTTATAGCTAGCACTGTTAGCCATTTCTATATTGTGAACGACCTGGTCAGGTTATAAAACCTGGTTATAAGAAAATCGTAGAAAAGATTCATAGATCTGAATCTACTGTTTTAACAATAAACTGACAGCACCGGTGTATTTTAAGAGTGATTCTCACACCCGGGTACATTTTTCACTATTTAATATTTCTCACACACGCTATGAGACGAGTATCAGTATAAGGCTATATCCCACTATGTGCAATGTTTTTCACTACTAGACGTATATCAGTATCAGCCCATATCGCACTATTGTTATAGTTTGAATTGCAATATATGGCAGTCAAGTCATGTGTGTTTTGGTCCAGTGAGAAAAAAGCGTTGTTCATTTCTCAAGCGTTATTCTGTGAAACGCAGTGACGTCACTCGGTGAAAACAAGGTTATATAACACCCCCTCCCCCATGCATCATTCTGTGAAACGCAGTGACGTCACTCGGTAAAAACAAGGTTATATAAGACCCCCTCCCCCATACTTCATTCTGTGAAACTCAGTGACGTCACTCGGTGAAAACAAGGTTATTTAAGACCCCTCCCCCATACTTCATGGTATTAGCCAGCTCGGTGAAAACAAATGAGGTCAAGGTCATTGAGTTTCTTCACAAAATTGTAAAATACAGCACTCGTCCAATGAATAAGGTGCTCGCCCGAATGAACACACCTTATTCATGTGCTATATTTTTTCATAGCACCCTCAAATGAACACTTAGTCTATATCCCAGTTTCTGTCAAATGACGATTAATGGCAGCTCTACTCATTATTGTTAATAATCACATGCGAAAAGACGATCTAAGTATGGTATTCCACCCTCTAAATTTAAATAACAGCTGAATAACGGCAGTGATTCTTTGATCTTGTCATGTGACAGGCTCTGTCAGTCTTACGAAGTTAGGAGGTAGAATAGACCTACTATACTTGGTCTGAAAATACAAACGTTGTTCATTTTTCGTGATATATGTTAACATGCTGATATGTCCAATGAATGAGGTGTTCACTTTTCAAAGGTTTACACCTAATGCATTGGGCAGTGCTGTATTTCGCTATTTTGCACTAAAATGAACACCGTGTACATATAAATAAATGAAATAAATCGGGCTTTAGGCCACCTTTGTGCACATATAGGTTAAACTGGGCCAGGAGAACCTCCTGAGGATGGTGAGATGAATGAGATGACACTGTCCTCCAGACACAGGATTCGAAATTCGAGCCCTGTCGGTCTGAGGCCGAGCACGCTACCTCTCGGTCACAGAGGCTCCCCACAATACTGACTTTCACACGTGGATGGGGAAGAAACATTTTTGTTTCTTTGAAACCGCCGAGACCGGGAACCGAACCCCGAACTCTGGCGTGAAAGGCAGCGGTGCTAGCCACTACCCTAGGACCCCCGCCCCGTGTACATATAGTCATGTTTAATTTATTGGGAACCTTTTTAGCTACAGTGTTTCACTTTCAGTGCATAAATCACACCCGTGCTTTAACGTATGTCAAGTATGCAGTAAAACAAAAAAAAACATGTTCAGTATTCTGTATAATCGACGTCAGTGCTCTAGTGATTAACCTTTTCACTACCATACATGACGGAAATTTCCGTGGTCATTCGTCAATGAACGTAACCATAAAATGACACAAATTTTCGTCAAATATATACTACATTTATGTATTTTTCGTCATTTGAAGCTGGAAATTGCGTTAGCAATTCCAGCTTTAAATGACGAAAAATAGAACTCCTACACCAGTATATCTGGATCCTGGCATGCACTCCGGCCTGGATGTCAAAGGGTTAATGGGCTCGCAGAAAAATGTCTCTATGTACTGGATTTGACCACCCACTTCCCCCCCCCCCCCCCCCCGAATACGAATGGCCGAGACATGCTCAATCGGCAGCATTTAGATAATATATAGTGTTTATTGGGTGATGTATCTGCAAAAATTTGTTATTGAGCTTAAACACCCTGCTACTATGACCGTATATATGCCTTTTCAAGCGAATTTCAGAATAAATAAAATACCACTAAAATTTGTGACATATATTGTGGTAGATGGTCAGTTATTGAAATAATTCTATTTTTCATAAATAGTATTTTGTTATAATTTGAAGTTGTATAATGCATCAGCAATTCCAACTTCAAAAGAATGAAATCACAAACAATTCAGCAAAACAAGCTAAGAGTAGATTCTGAATAACGTTACGAATTCGGGAAAGGGGCCACAAACATTTACCAAAAATGAAAGCAGTGTTCATATTTGGGGGCATTGTGATATTTTTAGATTTGTGATATTTTGAGAATTGTGATATTTTTAAAATCATGATCTTTTCATAATTGTGATCTTTTGAGATGACTCTTTCATCTGCTTATTCTCCACGAAACAAATGTTTCTTCCCCGCTATGATTCAGTATTGTGGGGAGCATACCGATAAATAGTGTGCTCGGCCAGGGCTCGAGTATCGAATCCTGTGTCTGGCTGGCAGTGTCATTTCATTCATATCACTATACTCGGGAGGTTTTCCTGACCCCGTTTAGCCCATATATGCCCAAAGTTGACCAAAAGCCCATTTATTCATTAATTCAATAATTCATTAATCAATTAATAATTCTTTAATTTACTAATTCATTCATTCAACTGCTTTTTCCTTCACGTTTCATAGAGAAACAGTAATTACTACTTCACAGTGAATAAAATATACATTATGTGAAATAAGAGCTTCCTACATTCACATTTCGATATAAAATTTCTAAGAAATTATTTTGATTGAAAATATGCTGTACGATGTAAATGTACGTCATGTGTAGTTTGTGGGTTAAGCTCCCATATATAGGCCTATCCCTCTTGTTATATTCGAGATAAGCTTGTACTAGGAAGCAATAAGGGCGGTAGCAGTCTCCATTTGTTACACTTAGGCATTTGATGAAATCAAGTCATCGAGGATAAAAAATATACAAATAGGAATAGTCGGGTGTTGAGCGGTTAGGATTAATATTTTCACAGTCGATGTATACAATAGAGCATGGTTCAACATGTAGAGGCATAATATATACTCTCGAGAAAAAACTTGCCGAAATACATTAGATTGGTGTAATGCACTTGAAGGCTCTGCATAAAGATAATTATTGAGCATAGAAGTAGGCTTATGTACTATTATTCCTAGCTTGATATCACCACAGTATATGAGTTAGACTATAGTTTTGTTGTTGTCTGCATCGGGTACGGCTTTCTTATTGCATATTTTGTTAATTGTTCAATCAAAAGATTGTTTTCTGAACAAACGACTTTGTAAATTGGGCGGTATATAGACCAAGTTTCATAAAAAACTTAAAACACGACTCAAGGCTACATCAGTTTCATTGTAGGTAGCTCATTATAATCGTCACACCTTGTTCATTTCCACGAATTTCCACTACACGAATATAGTGAGTGTGTATTACTTCATGTTACTACTTTATGTTGCCGTTGACAACACGATGAAGTACACCTGTGGGTTTCTACGATACAATGAGTCTTAACCCTTTCAAGCCTGAATTTACCATTGTCATCTTCTTCCACTACAAGCCGAGAATTGCTGTCGCAATTCTCGACTTGTAGTGGATGAAGATGATTTGAAGTGGGTAAAAACTGAAAAAAATTGCCATGTATTGGTCAATCAGTATCATGAAAATATTCATCCTAAAACCCCCAGTTATAGGAAAATTAAGTCTGTTTTCAGGAATTTAAGATGATGCTTTAATGCATCGTGAGGGCTTAAAGGGTTAAAGCGCTGAATGTGTTTATGAAAACCATTGTGGCCAAAGTGTTTTTTTATTTAAAATCATCATAAATGCCTTAGTTAGCTCTTTCTGATTCATTTGAATACCTATATTAGGGGTGTACGGCCATTATAAATATTTTCACTCTCACAGTCTGGGGATGGACTTTAGTCGTCATAATGTGACGTCTGTAGACGTCAGATTCTGACGACTAAAGTCTATCCCCGCGCTGTAAGGGCTAGCCATTGTGCTGCTAAGGCAGCATATATATTTTTTCAAGCTAATTTCAGACTAAATAAAATGCCACTGAAATTTGCAAATTATATTGTGCTAGATGCTCAGTCCATCCAAAAATGCAATTTGGGAAATGTCTATCTTTCATAAAAAGACATTATTTGTCATTCATTTGAAGCTGGAAATTGCCATCCTCAAGAGGCGCTCCTGGCCCAATTTACTACGTATGTGCACAAACGTGGCCTAAAGCTCGACTCATTTCATTTCATTTTGAAACTGGGAATTGCGTTGGCTTAAAATGAATGAAAAATACTTACAAACAATTCAGCAGTACAAAGGTTAGGTCGACTAGCAGACAACAGGTGAGTTTATTCTATCTGAAAGGAAATTAAATTCTGATTTTTTTGCGGACTGTATGTACTATTTGTAATATAGGATAATACATGTAACTTAAACCATGACCTGTGTGCGTGAGGTGCATAGTTTAAGCCACAGCTGTTCAATATATTGCTGCACATCACGACACATTTATTCACGAATCTCACATTTGAATTAAGTTAACCCTATCCTGCTGACCACGACTTTTGTCGTTTTTAACCTGTTTCACTAGTGGACCAAATCAGTTATTGGGAGTTTTAAGTGTGTCTAAACATCAGGGGAGCCTCCGTGATCGAGAGGTAGCGTTCTCAGCCTCAGACCGCCAGGGCTCTAATTTCAAATCATATGGCTGGAGGACAGTGTCATCTCATTCATCTCACCATCCTTAGGAGGTTGACATTTAGCCTATATGTGCACAAAGGTGGCCTAAGGCTCGATTCATTTCATTGCATTTGTCTAAACATCAAGATTTGCAAATTATTGTTCTCAAATTAATCAAGTATGAGTAATTTTCACCGTCATTATAATTATTTTCAACATATATCAAAATGTCAATTACATACCTCATTTGACTTGGTTTCTAAAAACAATGAGCTAGATCCTACTTTATCAACCAAAGGTCTTTTATCAATATCAATATTTATTCAACAGTAAATAGAAAATATGAACACATTCCTTCTATTTTTCAAAACGTTTGTCCAACGAAATAAGTATTATGTATCGAATGTGGTCTAAAAACCTCAGTTCGTTGATTGGTCATGAAGAACATATATATCTCATTGTGTGTGTGGAGGAAAGATTCCAGCAAACAAGATATATTGGCCCAATGTTGATTTCATGTTGATCCACTGTCTACAACGCTTGACCAGCATTAGATCAACATTAGATTTTTTGTGATGCTTGTATATATTTGTGTAGCAAACATAATCAACCCTTACTTAAATTATTCAATCTGAATTTTCACTCACTTGAAGTTGTGGATCGATCGCGTCACTTCAAGTGAATGAAAATCATTCAGATTTGACAAAATGGAGGTGGACTGTTTTTAAATATTGCTGATTGATGTCACATTTTATCTTTAGCATGTTCAAAAGGTGGTACATAATGTGCTAATAAAAAATGAAATCCCGAATATATGCGGCACAGGCGGTTAATGGGTTAAAGCCATGAATTAGTTTAGCATGAACCATGGAGACCAAAGGGTTTTGTTCAATTTGAAATCATCATAAATGTCTTGGTTATCTCTAGCCGCCTTAATTGTTCAATCTGAGA
>OZ024916.1:67351415-67374241 GCA_964017125.1 Flabesymbios commensalis
ATTTCATTTCCCACATACAGTTTGTGCCTCTGAGCCCACATACAGTTTATGCTTCTGAGCCCACATACAGTTTGTGCTTTTGAGCCCACATAGAGTTTGTGTTTCTGAGCCCACATACAGTTTGTGCTTCTGAGCCCACATACAGTTTGTGTTTCTGAGCCCACATACAGTTTGTGCTTTTGAGCCCACATACAGTTTGTGCTTCTGAGCCCACATACTGTTTGTGCTTCTGAGCCCACATACAGTTTGTGTTTCTGAGCCCACATACAGTTTGTGTTTCTGAGCCCACATACAGTTTGTGCTTTTGAGCCCACATACAGTTTGTGCTTCTGAGCCCACATACAGTTTTTGTTTCTAAAGCCACATACAGTTTGTGTTTCTGAGCCCACATACAGTTTGTGCTGCCAACATACAGTTTGTGCTTCTGAGTCCACATACAGCTTGTGCTGCCCACGTACAGCATGTGCTGAACCCACATACAGTTCGTGCTGCCCACATACAGTTTGTGCTACCAAACCTACATACAGTTTGGGATTATGAGCCCACACACGATAGTCAATTTTCAAAATGTCCATTTTTTTTAAAATAAATATGCTTTTTCTTAATTTCGAGCTGGAAATTGCGTTTGCAATTCCATCTTCAAGTGAATGGAACATAGAAACAAAACACATTAGCAGGACTAGGGTTAAAATTCAGACTAGGCTGGATTTTGGTCATCTTTGTTGTACATGGACGATACTAAAACTGTACAAAACCGTGGGTGTGCAGTGGTGTCCGCTCTATGTATTGCGCACTATACAGATTCTTCGATGTCATTCGTAAGGAGCAGGGCATTGTCAGGGGTCAGGCTCTTTCCTCTCGCGATATTGTCCCAGAATGCCGAATATATGCTTTCACTTTTAACCTTTTAACCCCTTTAACCCTTTAAGTCTTCACGATGCATTAAAGCATCATTTTACATCCCTGAAATCAGACCTAATTCTCCTACAACCAAGGGTTTTAGAACGGAAATTTCCATGAAACTGGTTTACCAACACATGGCAATTTTCTTTACTTTTTCACCCACATCAAATCATCTTCATCCACTACAAGTCGAGAATTGCGACAATGTAAAGTCAGGCTCTAAAGGGTAACCCTAGAGACCAGAGTTGTTTTTTTCAATTTGAAATCATCATAAATGTCTTTGTCAGCTCTTTCCGCTCCATTTGAATACCTATGTTATGGGTCTACAGCCATTATAAGAAGTTTTGCTCTTAGAATCTGACGTCTACAGATGTCAGGTTCTGACGTGTAAAGTCGATCCCTGCGCTGTAAGGGCTAAGCTCCACCTTCACATTCATCCATTGTAGACGTCAGATACTGACTTCTAATGTCGATCCCCGCTCGAATACAATATTTTGAAAAAAAATCATCCAATGAAAAACGACATAATCTATCACATTAATGAGAAGCTGAGATTTGTTTCAAATGTGTCGCTATTTTTATTCACTTGAGATGGAAATTGTGGCAAGTGATTAAAAATAAGTTTTATATAGGATTGTTAAATTCATACAGAAATTCATGAAAAACTGAAAATTCCATCATATGAATGGATATGTCATGTGCGAAGATGTATGTTTAAGTTTAATTTTTCCGATGTAGCTCACTTGAAAGCTGAGATAATGTCATGAATGTAAGAAAAGTGTTTACATAGCGGCCATTTTGAAAAACAAA
Organism: Flabesymbios commensalis; assembly: GCA_964017125.1. NCBI lineage: Eukaryota > Metazoa > Annelida > Polychaeta > Terebellida > Flabelligeridae > Flabesymbios > Flabesymbios commensalis. The sequence continues at coordinate 67,353,129 of OZ024916.1, forward strand.
ATGGCGGATATTTCCATTTTTTTTTTTAAATGGAAACATCGATTTTCCAACTCAGAACAAACTATAGTATCGAAAAATGTAGGAAAATCAAAACTATTAGACACTTCTCACACAACTTGTTTTCAACATAGTGAACCTGACTATCAGCAGCTAATGGGTTAACCCTTTGAGGCCTGAATTTACCATTGTCATCTTCATCCACTACAAGCCGCGAATTGCTGTAGCAATTCTCGACTTGTAGTGGATGAAAATGACTTAAAGTGGTTAACAAATGAAAAAATATACTGCTATTTTTAAAACTTTCCATGAAAATGCTCGTTCTAAAACCACTAGGTTTCAGGAAATTAAGTTATTTTTCACAGATGCAAAATGCTGCTTTAATGCATCGTGAGGGTTTAAAGGGTTAATACTAAACAAAGTCACGCAGAGTGAATGTCTAAATATCATGTCTACACCTTATGAAAGTGTTATGATCTAATCATTAGCATACATGTAGAATCATCAAATTATCGTCTAATGACACTATTAACACTAGTCATCCAAACTTTACTGTATAACCTATGTTTAGATTTATATCATATATTCCTGACCCTATGTGTTAGGAGCGCGCAGCGCGGGACCCCGCGCGATATTTATGTTGATACACTGTTCTTAACCTTAACTCGGCGAGGCCGCCATTAACGTGATCGCCTAGTCACATTAAGAAGGGAGAAAAATAGCTGTTTCTCTGAAAATCCCACACGGGAACAGCGGTGTCTGAAACCGGGACGCATACATGATTGGCAAAGCAGTCAGGCGCTCTAGCCATTGCGCCACGTCCCCTTCTCTTTCCTTAACCTTTCAGTGCGGAAACCGTCAGAATCTGATGTCTGTAGACGTCAGATTCTGACGTATAAAGATGTTCACGCACTGAACGAATTAAAATATTTATTATGGTCGTAGACCCATAGCATAGGTATTAAAATGAACCGGAAAGAACTAGCTAAGATATTTAGGATGATTTCAAGTTGAAAAACTCCTTCAGTCTCCATGGTTCAAACAAAAATAATTCAGTGCTGTAGGGGTTAATTGCGAATAGTCGTCGTCTAAATGAAGTGATTTGATGAAATATCCAAAACGTTTATTTCGTCAAAACATCTGGTTGGGAAATCCTCCTTATTAATATTTATTTCGCGAGGGCCCTCAAAAATTGTTGGATACAAAATAAATACAATCAAATTAACATACATGTATACATACATTAACATAAATGTTATTGCGGTACCTATAGAAATGCCAATTCACATGCGTTTACAGGAACATGATCTTAATATATACTAGGAAATATTATGTAATGCTATCATAATAAGATGGTAAAATGGTAATAAGATGGTCATAATGATATCTCAGAATAGCAATTTAGCTGTTTAAACACCCATAATGTGGGATATTGTCAGTCAAATTATTTTTCATTTTCATCTCGTTGAGGTGAGAATTGCTGAAGTAATTGTCAGTTCTAACTAAACCAAATACGGTCAGGGACACCTCTCAAACAAAGAGGCATCGGTTTTAATATTTCTAGTGCATCCGTTCATTTATTTATCCATTCTTTCATTTATTCATGATATTCATTTATTCATCCTTTTTTATTCATTCATTCTCCCGTTCTTTCATTGATTTTTTGATTGATTGATTCATTCATTAAATCATTTATTTGTCTACGTATTCATTCATTCATTTATTCATTCATTCATTCATTCATTCATTCATTCATTCATTCATTCATTCATTCATTCATTCATTCATTCATTCATTCATTCATTCATTCATTCATTCATTCATTTATTCATTCATTCATTCATTCATTCATTCATTTATTCATTCATTCGAACCGAGAGAGTTAAAAACCTTAGATGTATATAAAAAGCTAATATGATATAGCTACATGAGCCACCCTTTAGCATACAGTCAGGCAATCATCGTACCTCTTAAATAGATCATTGTACTGCTAAGGGGGCCACGTTTTTACCAGTCATCACTATTATCTTAATATATCATCGAAATAAAGCTGTACATTCATAAACCATTCACCAAGCTATGTATAACACAATTGAGCATTTACCGAAAGCAAACATCTGACCAATATGTATTCGACAAATTGTAAAAACTTTTTTCTGTCGTTATTATTCTTTAAACAAACTTATTTTTCAGATATTTTAATCTTTACAAAAAAGTGTCTGTTATTGTGAAAGATAAATGTGTGTATGTAAATAAGTCGAAAACAAGATGGTAAAAGATTCAACATTACTCAACATCTTCAACATCTCAGGCTCTCTCATGATTATTGTATGCTCGCGTTAGCTGTCAGGACTGAGCATAGACATATAGATATATCATACCTATGTTATGGCTCTACGGTCATTATAAATAGTGTAATTCTTTCGGTGCGGGGACCGTCTTCAAACGTCAAATTCAAACGTATAAAAACTTTTCCCGCGCTGAAAGGGTTAAAAAATGAGAAGGGGACGTGGCGCAAGGGCTGGAGCGCCTGACTGCCTCGCCAGTCATGCATGCGTCCCGGTTTCGAGCCCCATTATTCGCGTGTGGGGTTTTCAGAGAAACATCATTGTTTGTTTCTCTCTTCTCAATGTGACTAGGCGATTACGTTAATGGCGGCCTCGTATATCATATATATGTACATGTATACACACCACAAGTTCTGTAAAATCTCATGAAAATCGACATGATATGTACACATAAAATCAAGCTTGTCATTGTATATATAAACGAGTTATTTAAAATATGTATTTTAACTACTTAAATATATCTGTCGATATACACGTCACTAAGCATATGTGTGCTGTGGCTTATGACTCCCTAACCTTAGAGCACTGACGTCGACTACAATGATATTTTAGTGTGCTTTCAACATTTGTGTACCTAGTTTTTTTTCAAGTTAAATATCCATGATACATGTGGCACATATATTGCCGGTAAATTATTTTATAGACACTTGAAGTAGCGGCTCGCGGTAGCGAGACACAACTTCATGTATTTTCCTATTTTTACTGCTCAGAGTGCATTATTTTCCATCTCTAAAAACTGACTTAACCACCTCCACATGAAGGGTAAAAATTGATTTAACTTGCTCCACATGAAGGGTAAAAACTGACTTAACTTCCTCCACATGAAAGTTTTAGTACATTGTTATAAGAAAGGAATTCTAACGATATATAGCAAATATATTAAATTTGTCACTCACTTCAACTCGTCTTCATTCACTACAAGTCCAGAATTACGACAGCAATTCGCGGTTTGGATTACGATTTCAATTATAAATTCACGATTAAAGGCTTCATCTTGTTGACCACCCCTTTTGTTTCGTGTATTTAAATCATTTCATAGAAACTTATGCTTCAATAGAAACGTCCGCACCTATTTATCTACCTAAAAAAGGAATAATGAAGTGAAAGAATGAATGAATGAATGAATGAATGAATGAATGAATGAATGAATGAATGAATGAATGAATGAATGAATGAATAAATAAATAAATGAATGAATGAATGAATGAATGAATGAATGAATGAATGAGTGAGTGAGTGAATGAATGAATGAATGAATGAATGAATGAATGAATGAATGAATGAATGAATGAATGAATGAATGAATGAATAAATGAATGAATGAATGTGAGTGAGTGAGTGAGTGAGTGAGTGAGTGAGTGAGTGAGTGAGTGAGTGAGTGAGTGAGTGAGTGAGTGAGTGAGTGAGTGAGTGAGTGAGTGAGTGAGTGAGTGAATGAATGAATGAATGAATGAATGAATGAATGAATGAATGAATGAATGAATGAATGAATGAATGAATGAATGAATGAATGAATGAATGAATAAATGACTTTTTGAGGTATTCGATTCCTGTCCATCTCAAGCTGAGCTACCTCTCACTCACACAGGCTCCACACGATGCTAAAGTGAAAGGAAGCGGTTACGGTTTACTGGGAAGATTATGTCATTCTTTGAGTCCTGGCTACAGCAGACCTGTATTGCTGTGTTATTGTCACGAAACATCTTATTCATCGTAAGGTTGTCAACTGTAGTTGACAGTTGTTCAATATAATTGAATTGGGTACATTTTACAACTTGGTGACTGAAGCATATTCATGCTAACAGATGCAACAAAATCCCAAGATTTGTATTATGCCAAGAACGGACAATGTGTTAATTATGCCTCCGTCAGAATGAACCGTACCAACGCCTTACTAACGATTCTTGGGGCATTTCTTATGGGGTTCTCAAGGCCGCCGTATGGACAAACCCTTCGTATTACGTTCTTAAGCTAATGGAAAGGCCTTGAAAATGGCTAAGAACCTAAGGAACGCCTCATGAATGAACGAAAACTTACGAAAAAGTAACCTTTGAATTGCCAACCATAAAATAATAATAATAGTAAGTTGAAAGTATGTGTTGCAAAAAGAAGAGTTTGTATGTACTATGTAGGCATATGTCCAAACTGAATAAGAAATATTCGTCAGGAGTTAAATCCCTTCAGAACTAGAAGTTAAAAGATTATCTTGATTTTGTTATTTTTTGTGAGATATGCCCTATATAATAAGCTAGGTACGCTTCTAAAATTTAGGAGACAAGTTGTCTGTGTCCCCCCCCCCCGCCGTGGAAATAGTGCAATGGGAAGCATGGGTAGTTCAGGAGGGTGAACATGTAGAACTTGGGAGCATAATTATTAGCAATAAGGGACCTCAGGGGTATCATCTCTGATCCCCAGCCTACATGCCGGTAGTGTGGATCAGGGGTAAATGTAATCGGAAAAAATGCGTCACTGTAATTGTAGCTTAAACTTTTAAAATGATAATTGACTGAACTACACTTTAAAACCAAATCACGACATCTAAATAGATTACATTTTGCGTATATAACTAAACCTACATCACTACTGTCCAAATTCTTTTGTCCTGACATATTTAGAAATATGAATATTAAGACACAACATCCAGAGGTTGAGTAAGTATTCTTATGTGTTGTGATAATTGTTCTCGAAATAGTCAAACAGTCGATAAAATTAACAAGTTCCAACGCAGGAAATGGCGTAATATGCACAAAAGTAAAGGAAACTATGCGAGAAGTATATGCAAAGGTGCGGGACGTAGAAGCAAAGATGCGAGAAGTAAAGGCAAAGGTGTGTGAAATAGATGCATGGATGCCAAAAGTAGAAGCAATGATGCGAGAAATGGAAGCGAAGGTGCGAGAAGTAGCGACAAAGGTGCGAGAAATAAAGGCAAATATGCGAGAAGTAGGAGCAATTTGGCGAGAAGTAGAAGCAAAAACGCGAGAAGTGGAAGCGAAGCCCGAGAAGTAGAGGTATAGATGCATAGATGCCAAAAGTAGAGGTATAGATGCGAGAAGTAGAGGCAAAGACGCGAGAAGTGGAAGCGAAGTGCGAGAAGTAGAGGTAAAAGTAAGAGAAGTAGGGGCAAATGTGCGAGAAGTAGAGGCAAAAGTGCGAGAAGTAGAGGCAAAGATGCGAGAAGTTGAGGCGAACGTGAGAGAAGTAGAGGTGAAGGGTTGATAACCAGAGCACTGTGCTGATATTACATAACAAATATAATATAATTTTGAGGGGATTCTGCACATCTGTGAAGACATTTCTTAATAATAATGGTGAGTTCTCATATAGCGCACTTACAATGCTCTGTGCGTTTCACACATATTATCCCTCGTCACTGGACCTGTTCATTCATGTACCATTTCAACTCACTTTTTGGGGCATACAGCACTTGCAGGTGTCTTGCCCAAGGACACAACATCGAAATAAATCTTGAGAAGGGAGAAACATGATATTTCTCTGGCAGTGACATTGGTAAAGCTCCGCGCTCTAGCCATTGTGCCACGTCCCTCCCGCCGATGTAAGGATGTAAATATTGTAGCTGGTGGCATTTCTTGTAATTGCTATGTGCTATCTCGTTTGGGCGATCAGATTGATTCATGGCTGTACCTAAAAAAATTGTAAGCTTGTAATTCTATTGTATAATTCGAGGCGATTGTAGCATATTAGCCCCTTCCCCACAAACAGAAAACATGTCTACAGCATTTATACAACATTGGTTCAAAGTCGAATATTGTACAAATGTTTTAGTTCGCTGGGTTGATAGCAGAGTAGATAGAGTTTCAGGGTGATTGTAGCTGACTGTTGTCTGGTATAATACAGAGATGCTCGTAGTGCTTGTAAATTATCACATGTGTGTAATATGACAGATGAATATTGTAATTATCTGGTACATGGTTGTAAAAAGAGTGGCATAAACATAAATGTTGTTTGACGGCCTGCTGATTTTTTTTCCAGTGTATGGTAATAGGAGAGGGGGGGGGGTATTTATGAGCTCTCAGAGGTTCTCGAAGTTGATGTAGATCATTGTATTAGCCATACTATGAATGAATGAAGAATTGGATGAATGAATGAATGAATGAATGAATGAATGAATGAATGAATGAATGAATAAATGAATGAATGAATGAATGAATGAATGAATGAATGAATGAATGAATGAATGAATGAATGAATGAATGAATGAATGAATGACCGACCGAACGAACGAACGAACGAATAAAAAAACGAACGCATGCATGAATGAATGAATGAATGAATGAATGAATGAATGAATGAATAAATGAATGAATGAATGAATGAATGAATGAATGAATGCATGAATGAATGAATCAACAATGAATGAATGAATGAATGAATGAATGAATGAATGAATGAAAGAATTTATGAATGAATAAATGAATGAATGAATGAATGAATGAATGAATGAATGAATGAATGAATGAATGAATGAATGAATGAATGAATGAATGAATCAATCAATCAATCAATCAATCAATTAATCAACGAGTCAATGAATCAAAGAATCAATGAATAAATGGGGCTTAGGCTACCTTTGCCTACATAATTATGAGCTCAACTTAGCAGTAACGAAAGCTCCACTCAATATTTTTTTTTCACGAGCGAATGGGGAAGAAGCGTTGTGTTACGTTGAAACCCTAATACCAAGAGTGAGGGAAACCCACTGCCCACTGGGCACACACCGGTAGTGCGACGTTGAAACAACGTCGCAGCAACGTCGTATGCCCAGAGGGGGAGCTCATAAACCTTCTGCTTAGGAGGTGGTAGTGCTGACCACCAAACACTGATGGATACTGTAGACCTGGTAATATTTGCTAGGTTTTAATTTTCGCGAATTTTGGGAGGAGGACAAATTCACGAATTTAAGAATCTCGTGAAATGTATTATTATTATAATAGCGCTGCTATCATCGAAATTAATAATTCACGAATTCAACACTTCGGGTAAAGTCCCAATATCACAAATTCGCGAAAATCTATACATGTAAAAATTACCAGATCTACAGTATAGCATACGGCCTCGAACCCCGGTAACGTCTTCTCCTTAGACTGTACTACTGATGCATGAGAACACGGGTACAATTGTGTCACGCAAGCAATGCTACATGATTGAAGCCAGAAAACCAGACCAGAACAAATTAGGTGATAATAATAATAGTATGATTACATGCTATGTGCAGCCACGCGGCGACATATAGGTGTAATGACCTTCATAGCACACGGGCAATATCAATGATTTCATTATGTATACCAAAGTCACATCTATATCAGCAATGTCCTCACTTTCCGTAGCATGCACAAATAATATACTAATCGTACACATTGCCATCTCTGTCCTACCAGGTACTCATTTTCACCTTTTTGGGATTGTTTTTCCTCCAGTCTAATATTGCATATGTGGTACTACTCGACATATTTCGGCTGCGCGACAGCTATATGAGCTGACGTCAGTAGATGTATTCTAGGTTTATAGTATTACTTTTATTTAGGGATGTATGTAGGCCTATGTTAAAATTAAGAGTGCCATAAATTTTACTATTTTTCCTTTCCACATATCCTAGTTGTATGTCCTTATATATAATAAACAACTAAAGCATTTAGAGGTTTTAATTAGGTTTCTACGCTTTCCAGAGTGTCCTTTTTTGCTACACGGTGTAGAGCACAGTGTAGCTATTTTATCTCTGGTTTTGGTGCGGGAAACAGATGACAGACAACTGTCAGTTATTTTATTTTATGTGTACAAATCGCAAAATTTATAATCTATACTATGTACATTTTTAAATAGCATGTACACAAAAACATTGCTATTTTAAACACTGGATATTCTTTTATTCTATAATTTTAATTCACTTATATGGTTGACAGGCATTGTAGAGGTCGTCTCGACCTGTTCTCGTCAACCAAAGTTAATAACATGTTCAAAAAGTGAAAATAATAATTATAATGTACCATTTTTGCATGTTTTTAACTGGAAGTCAAATAAACAATGAACAATAAACAATATCACTAAATAATTTTGTAATTATACATTCCGCGTAGCACGCCATCACTACGTATGTACCAGTCACGTGGGACATACGGGGGTGTGAACTGTTACATTGTACTTGCTGTTGCTTCCGGGAATTTATAAAGGCTATTGTAGCTATTGTGCTTCAACCCTGTCACCGCTATAAGCACGACTATTGCCGTTTTAGCAGACTTTATTATCAGGATAAATGGCAGTTATATAGAATAAAGGGTGCGTTTATTCATCAAGATTTGCAAATGTTTGGTCTCAAATTTAATAAATATGAGTAATTTTCACCCATTTGAAGTTGTGGATCGCGGGAGCGAGACACAACTTCAAGTGGTTGAAAATTGAAATTGAAATAAGATAAGTTAGCGAGTAAAGGATTAACGTAACCATGGCAACGCATGTGCTGCATGGATGTAGACCCGGGGAAATATTAGAATAGTATGCACTACATTCCATATCATTCCTCACGTGAAAATCTACCAGTAACCAATCAAGGAACGATCATGTCGACCACGTGGACATTACTCAGCTAATGGTCACCCGTCATGCACTTGCTATGACGTCATGCAGATCGAGTGGGCCACCGTGAATTACTAAAGAATATACTACATTATGATTTCAAATACGTTATATACCGTGAATATTATAAAGCCATATAAATGTCACTCAAAAGTCATTGATGTCTCCTTAAACATATATTTTTTATTTGAATTTCTAGTTTATAACATGTAAGTAGGATACACTAATATAGCCATTGAATAAAAGATTCCGAACACATACGTGAATTAGAATTATACACACTAGTATATAACCATTACAAAACCTGGATATGGTGTAGTTTAACCCCCGTAACGCTGAAATATTTTGCTATGAACCATGGAGACTAAAGGGTTCTATCAATTTAAAATCAGCAAAAATGTCATTGTTAGCTCTTTCCGCTTTTTTTGAATACCTATGTTATGGATCTACAGTCATTAGAAAAAGTTCACTCATTTAGTGCGGGGATCGACTTAAGAAGTCAGAATCTTTGTTGGAGCGCTCCGCTTCATTTTAATATATGTGTTATTGGTCTACGCCCAATAATTTTTTTTTAATTACTGTAGATCTGGTGATTTTCGCGTGTTTCAATTTTCGCGCATTTGTGGTTTTAGAACTTTTCGCGAGTTCTAGTTTTTGCGAATTTTCATTTAAAAAAAAAAAAGTCGTACTTCAAGTAGGCGTAAGCCACTGTCACCACACCCTCTTACGGCAATCACTATGTACACAGTGGGTCTACCCCAGGTCACGACACGTGCCTACATTCTCAACTCATACGGATCCTTGCGCGAATGTTGGTTTAATGTTGGGTCAAAGCTGGAAATATCAGGCCAGCGTTTAATCAGCGCTGGTGTAACTTCTAGAGTTAGTTAGGCTGGTGACAATGGACAGTGGTATTGTTATACAAACACATTACCATGATTACTGGTAATTAGCAAAACGGTTCAAAAAATATGTTCATTTATGTTAGATTGGTACATAATGTGAGTGCGGTAAGATCAAAGCAGCCAGGTGTTATTAAGTATAGGCGTGGGTGGAAGGTGGGATAATAGTGCTTATTTACCCTTTTGCGTGCTAGAGATGCATATACGAGTAGAAAACATTTCACATTTATTTAACATTCTACGTGCTATCCCAACATGACTAAAATGAAATGAATGGGGTTTTAGGCGATCTTTGTGCACATATAGACTAAACTGGGCCAAGAAAATATCCTTAGGATGGTGAGATGAATGAGATGACACTGCCCTCCAGACACATGATTCATAATTCGAGCCCTAGCGGTCTGAGGTCGAGCACACGGACTCTCGGTCACGGAGGCTCCTCACAATATTGAATCTTTGCGAGTGAACCAGGAGGAAACATTCTGTTTCTTTTAAAATTTAAGGTCAGAGTAGGGTTCGAACCCGCGATCTTCGACTTTCTAAGCAGGCAGCTTTAACCACTGCACAAGGGCCTAAGATGATACCAACACTGGGTCAACGTCTCGTGTTTTCTGGGTATACATGTATGTGGATATAATTACACGGCAAACGTGAGAGGTCGCCTTAATGTTGAGCCTTAACCCTTTGTCTTCCAGGTCGGGGTGCATACCAGGATCCAGATATACTGGTGTAGGAGTTCTATTTTTCGTCATTTGAAGCTGGAATTGCTAACGCAATTTCCAGCTTCAAATGACGAAAAATACATAAATAAATCATTTTATGGTTACGTTCATTGACGAATGACGAAGGAAATTTCCGTCATGTATGGTAGTGAAAAGGTTAATTTGACATTTTACTATTTTTAACCCTTGTCAACTCTATACGAGCCCCTAACCTCAGTGAGTGTAGCACTACAACTCGAATAAAAAACGCAGATTTCAAACCCTGAGAATAATGTTGTTAGTGGTTCCTCTGTTGGAGAAGAAGGGCTAGGCCATAATTGCATGGCAAGCAAGGAATTCATTCAACGATAAAGATACATTTTATAATGGTGATTTGAGATACAATTATTTTTTTTAAAACATCTATAATACTTTTTTAACACCCAACCCAAATAAGCTTATAAGTCACTTTAAAATATATCTACAACATTGTGTATACGTGGAGCGGTCGATCACTTGCAAAAGTTTGGCGACATTATACTTAGACATCATAGTGAGTCATAAACATGATAATTCATAACCAATTTAACCAATATTAACCCTTTCAGGCCTAAATTTATCATTGTCATATTCATCCACTACAAGCCGCGAATTGCTGTGGCAATTATCGATAAAGATGACGTGAAGTGAGTGAAAAATTGTAGAAAATTGCCATGTATTGGTTATTCAGTTTCACGGATTTTTTTTCTTCTAAAACCCTTAGTTGTAGGAATATTAAATCTGTTTTCAGGGATGTGAAATGATGCTTTAATGCATCGTGGGGGCTTAAATGGTTAAGCATACTATAGAACATACAGTGCTTCTCGTCGTTTTTGAAATGCTTTGCTAGTATCTATTTATATATTTAACCAATGAACGGACTGATGTACAAGAACACTCAGCTCTTCTACATAATCACATACTAAGTCGGACAAATAAACCTTTAAGCAAGGAGGTCGTTTACCGGGAATCCTGTCAACAGGTTTCTAACAAATTTTTAGCTTAGCCCTGGCTCAGAATAGGCGACTCAATAATACTATGATTGTATATGATTACTACTCTTCCAAACCCGCGTTCATATGATGCCTGAGAATGTAATACAGTGTATCATAGAACAATGAAATATCATATCATACTTTGTTGAGGTAATGGTAAATGATACTGTAATACATAATACGTCTTTTAGGATATTCCGTCAGAAATGCTCATCGTTTTAGTCCCATATTAGGGAATCGTTCCGACTTGGCAAACAAGAAATTGATCTAGATAATTACAGCAGCTAGAGTTGTAATGAATATTTAATTATACATACAAATGATATAACGAGCCAAAATGTGGTGAATTGTATAATTTAACAGTTGTCTGAAACCACATACTTTGAATCTTTATTTCATCAGCCCGACGTATTGTGTCTACTTCGGGTTATTTTGTCTGCTGGGATTAAGTGGATACACAAAGTAAGGTCGACTAACTTGTTTAACCCTTACCACGCTGAATTATTAATGTTTAAACCCTTAAAGCGCTGTATTTTTTTTATAAAAACCTTGGAAATCAAAGGGTTTATTTTAATTTGATTTCATCATAAATGTCTTATTCAGCTCTTTCCGATTCATTTGAATACCTGTGTTATGGGTCTACGGCCATTAGAAATATTTTTACTTTTACAGTGCGGGGATCGACATTAGTAATCTGAATCTGACGTCTACAGACGTCAGATTCTGACGACTAAAGTCGATCCCCGCACTGTAAGGGCTAAAGACGTTTTCTCAATTTTTCCAATTTTTCTAAAAAAATTAACATGTTAATGAGTGCAATTTTTGCGTCTCAACTGTAGGTCTTCACAGCCCAAATTTGGAATCAGAGATGTCACACTTGATGTTTTTTTTGTAATTCCCATTGGCAAATCTAGCGGGTGACATTTGATTTCTGATTGTTTTTTCTTATTTTTTTGCCTAAGCGGGGCACGATTATCCCAGACAGGACATAATCATAACCATCTTTTAGTTTTGGCAGGCATGTCTTTAGATTTCGTAACATAAATTCAAAGAAGTGTTGTTCCCCAGATTCCATAATGGCATAATTTGTGTAAGAGGCTTTGGCGGGAAAAACATCAGGGTCTAACACGACTGACTGACTGACTGACTGACGGCCGCGGTTTCACATTACCACCACCATCACAATATTGTATGTGGAATGAGCGCTCTTAAGCGGGCTGCTATGCAGAGTGGAACTAATGATCTTCACCGGTATTCTCTGAGCGGGTGACCATGATATTAGGCATATGATTAGTCGAGATGGCCACCTCGACTTATCATAGGCATAGTATTTCGTTCGACTGTTTTGAAAATACCATCTAGGGCGGGGATAGTTCTTTAACCTTGAGATTTAAGTTATTACCTATGTTACTGCATGTGTGTACTTAAAATAAACTTAGTCACTACAATAAATAATAATTAAATTATCAACTAGCCTGCTCGGCCTATAATAATGTCAGTCACTGTAATATGTGTCTACTGAGCTTATCTATCAGAATAACTGATGAGTAAGATGCCAGTTAACCCTGGTCAAGCTAGGTTTACATGTATACATGGTTTCAAAGAAACAAATACAATGACTCCGAAATTGAACAAATAGGCTCTGGTAGATGCTGGTAGATGGTAGATTTTATCAAACATTCTATTAGGAAATGCCTATTTGTCATAATTTTTTTTTTTTTTTTTGATTAAAATGTACAATACAAAAACAAATTATGTATTATCAGTAAATAAATTGTTCATTTAAAAGCACATTCATTGAAGCCGTTGCCGACTCATTGTAAAAGAACAAAGAATCGACATCGGCCCAATGCGAGTTACTGACACAGTCATGTTCACAGAAAAAAAACTAGTACTCAGTGAACGCGAGACACTGTCACAATACCAGATCAATGTCGGGCCATAAACGCTAGCCCGGCACAGAACTAACACCATGCCAGCGTCTCCCGTTTTCTGGCTATGTGGTATGGTATCACAGTTGACAATACATGACCCACTAGACACAAGGCGGTGAAAGCAACGCCGGTTCAACGCCGGTCCACTATCGACGACACCGAACCAGCGCCGAAGCGACACCGATTCAACACCCTGCGCCTGCTGGGGAAAGAAGATAATTTTGCTGTTGGTTCAGCGTTGGTCGACAATCGACGACGCTGAGCCAACGCTAAAGTAACACCTATTCAACACCCTGCGCCTGCTGTTGGTATAATGTCTGGCCACTGCCGGAAAGATGTCCAGACACCAAATCAGGACATGGTCAACCGTCGTGCGTTTTGCCCAGCATACACAACACGCCAAAAAAGGAGGCGGGGTCAGTTAGTGCAAGAGCATTAGTGAAAAAAACACAGGAACCTGGAATAAAATTGCAGAAAGCTGATTTTTTCAGGAATGATACCTGGACATCTCCCCAGACAAATTCCGAAAATGCCCCAAAAATCCCCCTTGTCTCTACTTATGTTTTAAGGCACAAAGAATTGATACAGATGATCAGAAATGATATCAGCACTTTTCTCAATACCAAAAATCCAAGATGGCCGCCATATTGTTCTGATTATGTTAAGCGATCTCTTAAAAAACACGAAAATATGAGATATCTATCTCGTTGTTGAACCTAAAATGTATTTTTTGGCCAAACCCATGGAATCTAACACTTATTTAGATCACCATTATTTTATTATATTGAATTTATCAACATAAATCCCACATAGTAGTTAATTCAAAATAACACCAGGTAACGCCATTTGAAAAGAAGGGTTATACCCCAACCCCCCACTTTTGAAGTTAAAACAATGATTTTCGTGTCTCTACCTATGTTTTAAAGTACAAGGAGGTTATCCAGATGATCAGAAATAAATTCAAGATGGCCGCCACAATATTTTGTTAAGCGATCTCTTAAAAAACCCGAAAATATGCGATAACTATCTCGTTGTTGAAACTGAAATATATTTTTTAGCCGAGCCCATGGAGTCTGGAACTTATTTAGATGACCATATTTTTTTATATTGTGTTTATCGACATGAATCCCACATGGTAGTTATAGTTAATTCTACCATGGTGGGTGACGCTTTGGAGTGTTTTCGAACTGCTTTCCCACTAGAAATGTAGATTGAGATTCGTCAAGTTAACAAATTAATCTCAGGTAAATAATGAAATTATTTCGTTTCAATCATCCGAGCTGTCAGTTTCTACATGCTTGGCCAATACAAAAAGAGCACATCGTTGTACAATATAGTCTAGATTTGTGAGATCCCCCCCCCCCTTTGAACAAGCCGCTCTGCACCCGCAACTCACTCTTTTTAGAGCTCTTTCTGGGGCGACTGCTCTTTCAGTTTGCGTTGGTTACAAACGACCATGATATAAAATCCGTTCCCAGACTGTAGATTCCACACCCTCCTGTACAGCAAAATATGCTCTGTATCATAATGGAGTTTAAACACGAGACATTCATCCAATGCTGTTTTAATATGGGCTGACCGTCTTCGACGCTGGCACAAAAATTAAACAGAATTGGATTAATGCCCCGTGTTGGCTGGGGCAGTAGGTGACGTTGAAGGGAGGCTTTCTAGCAAAAATCAATTACAAGATAAGGACTTGCGCCTCACACGTTACATGTACATGACATCTTTGATAATCGTCCTGAAACAATGCTCTTTTAAATACTTACTTTTGTCCTTGATCTGCGAATGTCAATATGTTTAATATCATGAAATATATCATTTAAATATCAAGATATTACATTTTGAATATTAGGATATATATATTTCGTAAAGAAGGTATGGCATTGTATGGTGTTGTAATGAGATGATTTTACATCAGAATATCGGAATATGACATTAAATTAATTGATGTCACAGTTTATCGTCAGGATATGATCTCTTTATGTCACGATAATATGAGGACAAGAAACATTAACGTCATGATATGGTTTTGTAATGTCCAAATATTGCTCTTTATTATAGTAAAATGACGTTATGATGTCTGGATACAGCTTTATAAATGCAGGATATGGTGGTTAAGCATCACGGTATGGTATTAAGGTGACAGGATCTTTTAGTGTATTGTCACGATATTAAATATCATGATATAGCATATTAACATCACAATATGACATTTTAGTGTAAGAGGAAATGAAAGTAAAAGAGGGCAAGGCCACATGCTGTTCAAAGAGCATGTGTCTATCTAATTACTTTCCATTTTATTGAATCTTCCGAAGTGCTTTTGTTGTTGGCAGTTTTGGAGTACCGGTATTTGAGCAATGTAGAGGCCTTTACTTACTGAATTATATTGCGATATATATGTTGAACTGACATGTGCCAGCCTGATATTGGAATGTTCTATGTCGATTCTGTATTACCATATGGTAACGTGCGTCTGTCAATATAATGTTATTGAAATGTTATACCTTGACATGACAATATAATATCCTGACATTAAAATGCCATATCCAGACTTTAAAGTGACAAAGCCTGACATTCTATGGTCACATTAAAATATTGTAGTGTCATATTCAGTCATTATAATGTCACATTAGAATGCCGCCAAGCCCGCCATATCTTGATTTGATAATGTCAAATCCTATCATAAAAAATTGCATATCTTGACATTCAAATCTTATTGTGTGATATAAAAGGACAAAATTTGGACATTATAATACCATCTCATGACGTTAAAGTGTCATATTCTGATAAATTACAATCCAATATCCTGGCATAAATATGCCAGATCCTGACTTCGAACTGTTTCTTATGTTTTTCCTTTTTTAATGTCATAATCCGACAAGTCTATTATACAATATTCGATATTAAATAGCATGTTTGTCATTATATTGACACACCATCACATTACAATGCTATATTGTGACCTCAATGTGTCATTTCATCAATGTATAAAGTCACATCATAATCACATCAAGTACCATATCCTAATATTCAAATGTCATATCCTGACATTAAAATGTCATAGTGATGTTAAAATGATATATCACGAAATTGTAATGCATTTCGTGATAATATGATGTATATTTTTTCATTTTAATACAGCAACGTGATGTTTAGCCACTATATACTGCCTTTATAAAGCTGTATTGAGCCATCATAACGTGATTTTGCTATATTAAACATCAATTTTAGAAATTATATTACATATCATGATATTAAAGTGTCATATCCTGATATCATATTCATATATCCTGACATAAAACTATCATATCCTGACGTTAAACGTGTTCAATCTGGTGTAATATTGTACTTAGCTCTGTTATTATGTACATTCACAATAATAATCACAACTAATACTTAACCAAAATCGAAAAACATTTTATATAGGCCTACTATAAAAAATACCTACATTGGAATTAGTCGATGTGTTTGAAACTGGAATTTCTTACGCTATCTCAAGCTTCAAATGAATGAAAAATACCCTTATATTTAAAGATGAGAGATGTTAGAATTTTTAATCAATGATTTCTGACATATGATATTTTGTAAATTTGAGCAATCTATATCTATATTCCCATATGAAAAAGCAGTTGGACATCGCTTAATCGTGGCATCTGCGCTAAAAGAGCTAACCAATATGGCAGCCATGTTGGATTTTGTGTTGATAAGCACATTCTATTTAAAAAATTGGTGATGGAAATATATTTTAGATTCCATGGCCCTGAAAAAAAGTTTCAACAACATGATGATTATGGCATGTACGTGATTTTCTGAGGGGGGAGGGGGGACGCTTCACATAATGGTCGCCATCTTGGATTTGTGGAGATAAGAAAAGGAATGATATCATTTCTGATCCTGTTGATGAGCTTTTTGTGTAGAGGCACCAAAATAAATTTTTTTAACTGCAAAAGTGAGGAATTGTGGTATATTCCTGTTTTTTTTTGGAAAAATGACGTTATATGGTGTTACATAACATTAAACTACCGGTATGTGGGATTTATGTTGATAAATTCAATATAATAAAATATTGGTGATCTAAATAAGTGCTAGACTCCATGGGTTTAGACAAAAAATACATTTTAGGCTCAACAACGAGATAGTTACCTCATATTTTCGTTTTTTAAGAGATCGCTCAACATACTCAACATACTCAACATATATCAATATGGCGGCCATCTTGGATTTTTGGTATTGAGAAAAGTACTGATATCATTTCAGATCATCTGGATGAACTCTTTGTGTCCTCAAACATAAGTAGAGACACTTAAATATTTTTTTCGCACTGCAAAAGTGAGGAATTATGGTATACCCCTGTTTTTTTCGAAAATGGCGTTACATGGTGGCGGCCATCTTGAATTAAAAAAATGCACAAAGGGGATTTTTGAGGCATCTTCGGAATTCGTCTGGGGAGATGTCCATGTATCATTCCTGAAAAAATCAGCTTTCTGCAATTTTATTCCAGGTTCAACCCTAATGCTCTTGCACTAAGTGCTGGGCCTGCGTTTGCAGCGCTGGCCAAACACCGACCCAACAAATGGCTCGAGTCTTGTGTATGCCGTGCCACCGGTATATTATTTATTACTGTAACGCTGAATATTATGCTTGTAAAATATGGTTATTACATAATTCAAATATAATAGGGTTCAGTTGTGTATGCCTCTCTGGTCTTGAGAGCCAAGATCAAGCGTTCTAGATCTTGACCCTCGAGGCCAGCTGCCGTGACCTCACCAATATTATGGTTAGGTCACAATAATATTATGGTGAGGTCACAACATTTAAAAGACACAACAACACAACATATTACCACTCACATGCACAGATATAAAAAAAAAGAAAAAAAAAGTATATCACCTGATCACGGCATGCATGTGTGTTGGAATATATAGTTATAGCTGCAGACAGATATCTTACTTATCACTCCTCCTTGCGAAAAGGGATGATGTATATTACATTTGTAAAAATCACGAAAAAGGAGGAATACATAAGTGCAATAACTGTAATTGGGTTTAGATGCTGTAATAACTTGATATAATTTACATTCTCTTAAGTTAATTAAAGAAATTACATAAGATGATTTAATTAATACTTTAAATTACTTTTACGTACTAACAATGCTGAAAGATTAGACTCAGAAGTATACCAAGCACTCTCAATATAAACACACTCAAACCAATATATCAGTGAAACCCGGAAAGACGTCATAGACGTTATTCCATCTCTGAAACAATCCTTCTAGGAGTTAGTCAATAATATTTATACATATTATAATACGGGCTTGAACATAGGGTTTTTTTTCCTATAGCTCATACATTATTATAATCTTATATAAAGAGCATAATGTAATGCTTTAATTTGTTTATATTTACCTGTATTTCTGCCCAATTTAGTATTCTATACACTTGATTTCTGTATTCTAGCTCGTTGACTATGAAATATTTTAAAGACAATGTGATATGTTCATTTTTCCTTAGTTACCAATATATATAAAGTAAATAACAAATTAGGGATATTATAAAATTGATATATGTTTCCTCACTGTCGCCGAAAATTATCTTATAAGGTGATACAGAGTAGCCAAAGCATTCCTCTACAAGTCTCCACAAAATACCCGAATTAGGACATTCATAAAGAAGATGTACGATAGAGTGTTGGTTACCACATTCAATACATTTATCATGGTCTATTTGTCATAAATGGAAATGTTTTGTTTTGCATTTGAAGCTAGAAATTATGCTAGCAATTCCAGCTTCCATTTATGTACTTGTATGTTTGCGTTAAAATTAACTCAGTTGTTAAAATAAACACCAAGTAAGATATCAGCTAGTCTGCTAAGTCGCTTTACATTTATGTACTTGTTAACATGACCTTAATATGACCTTATCACCTCAACTTAGACTCGTCTCAGAAAATGATCAGTTTCTGTCTTACTGTCTACAGAAGCGAGCAGTCTTTGGCTACACTCTAATAGCTCTGTATAGCGAGACGCCACATAGGCAACTGAAATAATGAGGTGTGCACAACCAAACATTCATTCATATTAGCGACACTACTGATGCTTGATATCTCTGCTACCATTAAACTCTCCGTGTTCATTTACCCTTAGAGTGCGGGGATCGAATTACACGTCAGAATCTGACGTCTGTAGACGTCAGATTCTCACTTCTGAAGTCGATCCCCGCACTCTAAGAGTAAAAGTATTTATGATGGCCGTAGACCCATAGCCTAGGTATTCAAATGAAGCGGAAAGACCTAACTGAGACATTTATGATGATTTAAAATTGAAAAAACCTTTTGGTCTCCATGGTTTATACAACAATATCTCAGCGCCTTAAGGGTTGAACTACGCTAAGAAGACGTTGACAACGTTGATCTAATATTGGTAATTGTTTTTTTAGTGATACCCGATGCTGACAAAATGATGGGCCAACACCAACACGTATTGTGCTTGTATTTCTCAGAAGTGAGGAGTCACTGGGATACTTATCTCTTTTCCTTTTTCTTATGTTCACCCACTTGAAGTTGTGTCTCGCTACCGCGACCCACAACTTCAAGTGGGTGAAAATTACCCATATTTGTTTAATTTGTGATCAAATATTTGCAAATATTGATGTTTAACCCTTTCAAGCCTTTGTTTACCATTGTCATCCACTACAAGCCGCGAATTGCTGTCGCAATTCTCGACTTGTAGTGGATGAAGATGATTTGATGTGGTTTAAAAATTGCCATGTATTGGAAAGCCAGTTTCATGGAAATTTTCATTCTAAAGCCCTTATTTGTAGGAAAATTAAACCTGTTTTCAGGGATGTAAAATGATGCTTTAATGCATCGTGAGGGCTTAAAGGGTTAAACACAGATTTTGTTCCCAATGAAACAGATTGAAAACGACTATGGTCGGTTCTAGCGATGACAGGGTCTCTGTAGAGCGAGACATTACATAGACAACTGAGAGACAACTGAAATAATGAGGTGCACAACCCAAAAAAATAACTTGATTAACGATACTCAGAGCACTAGCTGACACGATAGATCAACCCAATGTTGGACTAATGTTGGCCCAGCGTCTGCGACACTGACTCAAGATAATTCCAACATTGGGCCAATGACTTACGTTTACTGGAAAGTGTCAGCATGAAAACCAGCAAAACACAAAACATTTATCTAATACTTTGTTTAGTGATCCGGTTTGCTTTGGTTTGTATGCCCGAAATGAACGCCAATCTAGAAATAGTTTGAGCCAAAGAAACCATCTGGCTTGGCAAGCCGATCACAGATCCAAATTTACAGCCAATCTAAAAACAGTTTGAGCCAAAGAAACGTATATGGTTTGGAAAAACCGGTTCAAGACCCAATCAACCAAACCTTCATGCAGGCAGGTTTGATGTTTTCGTCAATCCGGTTCTAGTTTGGACAGATCTTGTGCGAATCAAAAGCTCTGATTTGGTAAACTGGTTTAAAATCGATGAGAATCGAACCGGGCCTTAGAATATCTACCTCACAGTCATCACTATCCAACTGTCTACGACAAAAGTCAAACATTGAGCAAATTATGGGTTTTGTATTTTCTAGG
>OZ024916.1:67374441-67408082 GCA_964017125.1 Flabesymbios commensalis
AACAGAGAGTGATTTCACAGCTATGTGGAATATCATATATACGACCCTAGCAGTACAAGGGTTAACAGAACAGAGAGTGATTTCACAGCTATGTGGGAATATCATATATACGACCCTAGCAGTACAAGGGTAACAGATCAGAGCGTGATTTCACAGCTATGTGAGAATATCATATATACGATCCTAGCAGTACAAGGGTTAACAGAACAGAGCGTGATTTTACAGCTGTGTGGGAATATCATAATACGGTTCTAGCAGTACAAGGGTTAACATAATTTACAGATCAGAGCGTGATTTCGCAGCTATATGGGTATATCATATATACGATCGACCCTAGCAGTCAGAGTTGGGGTGAATTCCGGAATTGAATGGGAATTCCAGGAATTGAACTGGGAATTGGAATTGACAAAAAAGGAATTGGAATTGAATTGGAATTGACAAAAAATGACCAGAATTGATAAAGGAATTGACTTTTTTATCCATGTTTATTTTTTTAACGCTTTTAAACGCATGAGTGATCATCACTTTTGTCATTGCAGTATAATTTTACCTGATCTATATTGACTGATATATGTATAATAATAATAATAATAATAATAATAATAATAATAATAATAATAATAATAATAATAATAATAATAATAATAATAATAATAATAATAATAATAATAATAATAATAATAATAATAATAATAATAATAATAATAATAATAATAATAATAATAATAATAATAATGATAATAATAATAATAATAATAATAATAATAATAATAATAATAATAATAATAATAATAATGATAATGATAATAATAATAATAATAATAATAATAATAATATTAATAATAATAATAATAATAATAATAATAATAATAATAATAATAATAATAATAATAATAATAATAATAATAATAATAATAATAATAATAATAATAATAATAATAATAATAATGATGATGATAATAATAATAATAATAATAATAATAATAATAATAATAATAATAATAATAATAATAATAATAATAATAATAATAATAATAATAATAATAATAATAATAATAATAATAATAATAATAATAATAATAATAATAATAATAATAATAATAATAATAATAATAATATTAATAATAATAATAATAATAATAATAATAATAATAATAATAATAATAATAAATTTGTATAGGCCTAGTGCCTAAATTATAAAATGTTCTATTTAAGTTATGTAAAATACTCATTTAAATAACTAATGGCCATCAAGATTAAATAAGACTGTGATGTGTAATCCAAATAATAGTTGTAACAAGATTGCTCCTGCTAAGTTGGAGCAATGCAATCTAACTATCACAGCTTAGTGTGTGCGTATATACTTTTACTTGTTGTTACTTGTATACACCCTTGATTTACACCCGCGAACTGGTGTAACTAGCCGGTAACAGTTTTGCCGAGAAGTGCGAGTCGTGACAACTCAACTGGTGTCAACACCTACTGTGTATATTATATAGTGCTAGAAAATTACCATTGAGTGGCTAAATTATCAGCAAAATGAGACGCCGAGCCGGCGTTGGTTTGATGTTTGGTCGCAAACGACGGGCCAACATTATATCAGCATTGGGTCAATGTTCTGTGTTTGTTGTCTTAAAGTTCTGGAAATAATTGTACAATTATTTTATTAATGTTTTTCTTATATATTCGCGCAAGCATGATCACACTGTTTAACTATCACTTTTGTGTCACTTAACACAGCTATTATATCTGGGAATATTATTTATAGGTATAAGGATATGAGTGGTGAAATAAGTACTTGACATATATCACCTGGTGTGTAACATGTGTAAGTACCCTGGTGACGGCGATTAAAATAGCAATAAAGTGTGGGTTGTTGAGTCTTAATCAGGTTGCAGACAAAACAACCCACCAAAATAAAAAGAGTAATTCGCGGTAAATGGTTAGTTTAACTAATTATTTGATTTTAGAGTAGTCAATTAATACATTTGGTTATTTTATCGTCAAATGAACCAGGAAACGCTAGCAATTCTAGCTTCAAATGTATGACAAATTTATGTGACCCTTTAGATAAGAAGGACGATCCAGCAAACACGATACACTGACCCAATGTTGGTTCACCTCTGGGCCAGTGTCGTAGACGATGGCCTAACGTTAACTCAACATTGGGCTAGTTTATGTTTCTGAGACACTTCTCACTGCAAATAGCAGACGGTTGGTTAACATTGAAACATACTGGGTCAACGTCAAATGCTAGGTTCTTTGGTTTAATGTATTGTTCGGAATACTTGCCCAACATTGTACTAACCACTGACAACTGGAATATGCCGGTGAGCAACAGAGTGCTCAGCCAGTCAAATTGTATAGCAGGGCACGAAATAAGGATTGTTGTCCGCCAGACCACCAGGTCAAATTTTCAGGTTGTCCGCACGATTCTTTAGTTTTCCGAATTTTGTCACATAAAAAATAATTTTTATTTGTCAAAATTAATTAATTTTAAAGCAATAGCTGGTGATTCCCTGCAAATATCTTGTTATTTCAGATGTTAAAGGGTTAATGCGCTGTGCACAGTACTGAGAAGCAATTTGCATATTTTTGTAAATCTTTATTAATTTTTGACTGGTTGTCCAACAGAAGCCTTGAGATTGATACTGGGTTGTTCGACGGCAAAATAGGTTGTCTCGGACGCCCGGAAAGCCCTTATTTCGTGCCCTGTATAGTCTTATGTTGTGACATTAAGTCTATTGCTCATCACTTTACTATTGCTCAGTGACATATGTCTGCTGCCTGTGGTACTAACAGCTATATGTTTAAAGTTATTACTCATCACTTTACTATTGCTCAGTGACATATGTCTGCTGCCTGTGGTACTAACAGCTATATGTTTAAAGTTTTGTCTGTAAATTAGCCTAACATTTTACCAATGGTGGCTTAACCCTTAAAGCGCGAAATTAAATAATTGAAATTTTCATCCACTTGAAGATGTGTCTCGCTAACGCGACCCACAACTTCAAGTGGGTGAAAATTACTCATATTGGTTTAATTTGAGACCAAATATTCGGAAATCTTGATGTTTAAACGCTCATTTCGTTCATAACAGCGATTTGATTGGCTAATATAATGGATTAAAAAACACAATAGCTTTGATTTTTTTGGGCACAAAAAGCTGACTCTATGCTGGTTCAATGTTGGTCCAGAGTTGGTTTAATGTTGGTCCAGAGTTGTTTTAATGCTGGTCCAGAGTTGGTTTAATGTTGGCACAAAGCTGCAAACGCTCGACCAGCATTAAACCAACATTGGGCCACCCTCTCTTGCCTGCTGTGAAGTAATATGAGTGACCTCTAACCCCAGGGATAGAGATTAACCTATGACCCCTAGGATCGGCTTTTTGTTTTGTGACAGAAGCGGACCGTGTCATATGTATGGTCTCATCAATGTATATTCACCCCATATTTACCCCAAGATTAACCTATGACCCCTACTGCGATCCACAATTTTGAGTGACAGGATTTATGAAATGTAAGTTATCATCTCCTTTAGTCGACATCAGTGCTCTAAGGGTTTAAACACTGATAGGGCCTACAATACTGTAGTCGATATCAGTGCTCTAAGGGTTAAAACACACATAGACTACTGCAGTCGTTTTCAGTGGTGCTCTAAGGGTTAAAACACAGACAGACTACTATAATCGGCATCAGTGCTCTAAGGGTTAAAACACAGAGAGACTACTATAATCGGCATCAGTGCTCTAAGGGTTAAAACACAGACAGACTACTATAATCGGCATCAGTGCTCTAAGGGTTAAAACACAGAAAGACTACTATAATCGGCATCAGTGCTCTAAGGGTTAAAATACAGACAGACTACTGCAGTCGGCATCAGTGCTCTAAGGGTTAAACACAGACAGACTACTGTAGTCGGCATCAGTGCTCTAAGGGTTAAAACACAGACAGACTACTATAATCGGCATCAGTGCTCTAAGGGTTAAAACACAGAGAGACTACTATAATCGGCATCAGTGCTCTAAGGGTTAAAACACAGACAGACTACTATAATCGGCATCAGTGCTCTAAGGGTTAAACACAGACAGACCACTATAATCGGCATCAGTGCTCTAAGGGTTAAACACAGACAGACCACTATAATCGGCATCAGTGCTCTAAGGGTTAAAACACAGAGAGACTACTATAATCGGCATCAGTGCTCTAAGGGTTAAAACACAGACAGACTACTATAATCGGCATCAGTGCTCTAAGGGTTAAACACAGACAGACTACTATAATCGGCATCAGTGCTCTAAGGGTTAAAACACAGAGAGACTACTATAATCGGCATCAGTGCTCTAAGGGTTAAACACAGACAGACTACTGCAGTCGGCATCAGTGCTCTAAGGGTTAAAACACAGACAGACTACTATAATCGGCATCAGTGCTCTAAGGGTTAAAACACAGACAGACTACTATAATCGGCATCAGTGCTCTAAGGGTTAAAACACAGACAGACTACTATAATCGGCATCAGTGCTCTAAGGGTTAAAACACAGACAGACTACTATAATCGGCATCAGTGCTCTAAGGGTTAAACACAGACAGACTACTAAAATCGGCATCAGTGCTCTAAGGGTTAAACACAGACAGACTACTATAATCGACATCAGTGCTCTAAGGGTTAAAACACAGACAGACTACTATAATCGGCATCAGTGCTCTAAGGGTTAAAACACAGACAGACTACTATAATCGGCATCAGTGCTCTAAGGGTTAAAACACAGACAGACTACTATAATCGGCATCAGTGCTCTAAGGGTTAAAACACAGACAGACTACTATAATCGGCATCAGTGCTCTAAGGGTTAAAACACAGACAGACTACTATAATCGGCATCAGTGCTCTAAGGGTTAAAACACAGACAGACTACTATAATCGGCATCAGTGCTCTAAGGGTTAAAACACAGACAGACTACTATAATCGGCATCAGTGCTCTAAGGGTTAAAACACAGACAGACTACTATAATCGGCATCAGTGCTCTAAGGGTTAAAACACAGACAGACTATTATAATCGGCATCAGTGCTCTAAGGGTTAAAACACAGACAGACTACTATAATCGGCATCAGTGCTCTAAGGGTTAAACACAGACAGACCACTATAATCGGCATCAGTGCTCTAAGGGTTAAAACACAGACAGACTACTATAATCGGCATCAGTGCTCTAAGGGTTAAACACATACAGACTACTATAATCGGCATCAGTGCTCTAAGGGTTAAAACACAGACAGACTATTATAATCGGCATCAGTGCTCTAAGGGTTAAAACACAGACAGACTACTATAATCGGCATCAGTGCTCTAAGGGTTAAAACACAGACAGACTACTATAATCGGCATCAGTGCTCTAAGGGTTAAACACAGAAAGACTACTATAATCGGCATCAGTGCTCTAAGGGTTAAAACACAGAGAGACTACTATAATCGGCATCAGTGCTCTAAGGGTTAAAACACAGACAGACTACTATAATCGGCATCAGTGCTCTAAGGGTTAAAACACAGACAGACTACTATAATCGGCATCAGTGCTCTAAGGGTTAAAACACAGACAGACTACTATAATCGGCATCAGTGCTCTAAGGGTTAAAACACAGAGAGACTACTATAATCGGCATCAGTGCTCTAAGGGTTAAAACACAGACAGACTACTATAATCGGCATCAGTGCTCTAAGGGTTAAACACATACAGACTACTGCAGTCGGCATCAGTGCTCTAAGGGTTAAAACACAGACAGACTACTATAATCGGCATCAGTGCTCTAAGGGTTAAAATACAGACAGACTACTGCAGTCGGCATCAGTGCTCTAAGGGTTAAAACACAGACAGACTACTATAATCGGCATCAGTGCTCTAAGGGTTAAACACATACAGACTACTATAATCGGCATCAGTGCTCTAAGGGTTAAAACACAGAGAGACTACTATAATCGGCATCAGTGCTCTAAGGGTTAAAACACAGACAGACTACTATAATCGGCATCAGTGCTCTAAGGGTTAAAACACAGACAGACTACTATAATCGGCATCAGTGCTCTAAGGGTTAAAACACAGAGAGACTACTATAATCGGCATCAGTGCTCTAAGGGTTAAACACAGACAGACTACTGCAGTCGGCATCAGTGCTCCAAGGGTTAAAACACAGACAGACTACTATAATCGGCATCAGTGCTCTAAGGGTTAAACACATACAGACTACTATAATCGGCATCAGTGCTCTAAGGGTTAAACACAGAAAGACTACTGTAGTCGGCATCAGTGCTCTAAGGGTTAAAACACTGACAGACTACTATAATCGGCATCAGTGCTCTAAGGGTTAAAACACAGACAGACTACTATAATCGGCATCAGTGCTCTAAGGGTTAAAACACAGAAAGACTACTATAATCGGCATCAGTGCTCTAAGGGTTAAAATACAGACAGACTACTGCAGTCGGCATCAGTGCTCTAAGGGTTAAACACAGAAAGACTACTGTAGTCGGCATCAGTGCTCTAAGGGTTAAAACACAGACAGACTACTGCAGGCGGCATCAGTGCTCCAAGGGTTAAAACACAGACAGACTACTATAATCGGCATCAGTGCTCTAAGGGTTAAACACATACAGACTACTATAATCGGCATCAGTGCTCTAAGGGTTAAACACAGAAAGACTACTGTAGTCGGCATCAGTGCTCTAAGGGTTAAAACACTGACAGACTACTATAATCGGCATCAGTGCTCTAAGGGTTAAAACACAGACAGACTACTATAATCGGCATCAGTGCTCTAAGGGTTAAAACACAGAGAGACTACTATAATCGGCATCAGTGCTCTAAGGGTTAAAACACAGAGAGACTACTATAATCGGCATCAGTGCTCTAAGGGTTAAACACAGACAGACTACTGCAGTCGTTTTCAGTGGTGCTCTGAGGGTTAAAACACAGACAGACCACTATAATCGGCATCAGTGCTCTAAGGGTTAAAACACAGACAGACTACTATAATCGGCATCAGTGCTCTAAGGGTTAAAACACAGACAGACTATTATAATCGGCATCAGTGCTCTAAGGGTTAAAACACAGACAGACTACTATAATCGGCATCAGTGCTCTAAGGGTTAAACACAGACAGACCACTATAATCGGTATCAGTGCTCTAAGGGTTAAAACACAGACAGACCACTATAATCGGCATAAGTGCTCTAAGGGTTAAACACAGACAGACTACTATAATCGACACCAGTGCTCTAAGGGTTAAACATAGTGAGATCACTATAGTCGGCATGAGTGCTCTAAGGTTTAAACACAGAGAGACCACTATAATCGACATTCAGTGCCCTAAGGGTTAAACACCTACAAACAGACACCAGTGTTCTTATGGCTAAAATCGGTTTTTCTGACATTTTATTCGAGGTTGTTTTTTTATTTCACTACTGCTGTTGTACTACAAGGGTTAAGACGTGGCATCACTTTATCTCTTGTCAATACCACCTCTTTATATCCCAGCAAACACGAGATACCCACCCAATGCTAATTTAATGTTGGCCCAGCGTCGCAGACGGTGGGCCAACATTAAATCAGCATTGGGTGGATATCTCGTGTTTGCTGTTATATTATCAGTTTGACCCTTGATTGTTGTGCACTAACAGCTTATCTCTGCCACGCGCTTATTGCACATCATACACTGTGGTAGCGAGCTGATCACCTACATGAGTACATGACAATATACACACGACTCTGACACACTGTAGCATGTGTTTTACTATCGGAAAAAATAATACACATTGAATGATGCATTATACATCTCTGAAAACGCAGTTTCTAAGATTTCGCTCCTGGAGATTTGTGGTTCAGCAAATTAAGCGCGGTGTCCTTCTTGCAGCTGTTATTCTGGTGTCTGTCTTAGTCGTGGCTTATTACTGCAGAGGTGAAATACGAGGCTGTCAAGATGTCAAACAGGAAGATTTTTTTACTGAAGAGGAATGGCCTCTGATAGGCTCAGAGAATACAAAACAGAGACCTTTACCAGAAATACATCGACAAGAAGAACAGTTTGAAGGATACGTGGAACTCACGGAATATTGGCGGACAATGCCACGAGCATCTAATCCACAGCTTCCACGTAAGATGACGTTTGATGACCACTTTATTTTACTTAAACTGACTGAGATTATGACGTATTTGATGGAGCATCACAATATAACGTACATTGTGGGCCAGGGGTCATTATTGGGGTCATATCTTCAGCATGATGTCCTCAGCTGGGACGATGATGTAGATCTGATGGTAGCTGTACGTGATCGAGAGAAGCTGGCTGATCTGCTAAGAGGTGATGTGGTGAAGAGCTTAGATCTTGGTGCAGTACTTGATACCCATCATCCAACCCACATGTTTAAGGTCTGGCTTCACGGAAGACCTAGGGCTGGACTGTGTCCATGGACATGGCCATTTATTGAACTCAGCTTTTTTGATGAAGATGAGAAAAACGTTTGGGGAATAGAACCAAGGAAGGGCGTCACTGTTCCAAGGACGTCTTTCTACCCATTGCATCGTCGACCATTAGGTTGGTTATGGCTTCCAGTTCCTAAAGATCCTCGTCTTTATCTTCAAAAGTTCTACCGTAAAATGTACTGTAGTTCCCATAATTGGGACCACAAAGAGGAGAAATCTTCCGATGTATATACAGTCGATTGTGACGCTGTGGTTAAGTATTATCCCACGGTGTTTAGAAGTGCTCTTGGACATTCAACATATGAGAAACTAATATTAAATGGCACAGAAGTATATGCATTCCTTGTAGATGAGGAAATGACTGCTCAAAATAATAAACCTTATTCACTAGAATAACCCTTTGAAGCCTGAATTTACCAGTGTCATCATCATTCACTACAATCCGTGGATTGCTGTCGCAACTCTCGACTTGTCGTGCATGTAGTGGATGACATATATGTAGTGGGTGACAAATTAAAGGGACTGGCCCATGCTAAAACCATAAAAAAATCGGTGATTTTATTTCGGGTTCTTAATATGACCATATGATGTAAACGTGTACATAGACTATAACTGCAAATTTTTATAATGTTTGTGCTGCGCATTCACCAGTTAGGCTGGATATAGAGACGAAATTCCTGATTTCTAATTATTGACAACCATGTCAAAAATAGGAAATGCGGGAATTTCGTCTCTATATCTAGCTTAACTGGTGAATGCGCAGCAGAAAAATTATAAAAATTTGCAGTTCTAGTCTATGTACATGTTTACATCATATGGTCATATTAAGAACCCGAAATTAAATCACCGATTTTTTTTAATGATTTTAGCCTGGGCCAGTCCCTTTAAAATTAATCGTTATTATTAAAACAGTTCCATGAACAGTTTGGTTCTGAATGTAGGAGATAAAGTCATTCTTCAGATATGACAACTTTTGCTTTTGTCCATCGTGAAGATTTCTACTGGTTGGACTGTTAGCCTTTTCAATGCGAGGACCGATTTTTGACGTCAGAATCTGACGTCTATGGACGCCAGAGTCGATCCCCGCATTACACGAGTAACATCTTTCTGATGGCCGTAGACCGAAAGCACAGCTATTCCAATGAATAGCAGAAAGAGCTGACTAAGACATTTATGATGATTTCCAATTAAAAAAAAACCTTCGGTCTCTTGGTTTATATAAAATATTTCAGCGCTTTACACTTTAACCGCCAAATTATTCAATTTGAATTTTCACCCACTTGAAGCTGTGTCTCGCTGACGCGATCCACAACTTCAAGTGACTGAAAATTATTCAAATTTTACAAAATGGAGGTCAACTCTTTTCAAATCGTGCTGGTTGATGTCACATTTTATCTTAAACATATTTAAAATGCTGTACTTAATGTGCTAATAAAAAATGAAAACCCGAATATATGCGGCACCGGCGATTAATGGGTTAAGGTTTAAGTGCCGACCACGACTATGATCAGGTTTAACATTCTCCTTAAAGTGACATGTATCACATAATAGTCAGATCTTAAATGCCATGCGTCAAATTTGACAGATTTGAATATTTTGCATTCATTTGAAGCTTTCAAATGAATGCAAATCGAAGCAGAAAACGTAGCGCCTATAGGGTTAACACTGTGCTGTGCGTAAATACACTTGTTCAAACAAGTTTGAAACCAATTTATTAAGCCTTTTAAAAACTTTAAAGCACTGAATATATTATATAACTCATGGTTATTTTCAATTTGAAATCATCATAAATGTCTTAGTTAGCTCTTCCCGCTTCATTTGAATACCTATGTTATGGGTCTACGGCCATTATAATTATTTTTATATTTTTCAGTGCGGGGACCGTGTTTATACGTCACAATATGACGTCTACAGACGTCATATTCTGACGTCTAAAGACGGTCCCCGCACTGAAAGGGTTAAGCGTTAAACATGGCTACAATCTGTTTTATTAGCAGGTTAAATTACAGGTATTGAAAATGAAATGTGTGTTTAACCCTTTAAGCCCTTATGATGCATTAAAGCATCATTTTACACCATTGAAAACATACTTGATTTTCTCACAAATAAGGGTTTTAGAAGGACAATTTCGATGAAATTATTCTATGAATACATGATAATTTTCTTAAATTTCTCACCCACATCAAATCATCTTCATCCACTACAAGTCGAGAATTGCGACAGCAATAAGGGGCTTAAAGGGTTAGACAAATGTTATAGGAATTGACCAAATAGTTTATTGCAGATATTCTCATGTGATCTTATTTAAGTAATTATGTCTATTGTTTTCGTAAACATAAATATTTTTGTCTGTTGAAAATGGGAATTACATGATACATAAACATATACTGTATCCCCGCGCATAAACATGATAAACGTGCATGTACTTATACAGTTATAAGTGGGAATGTTCTCAGACTCAGGGTGCCCGAACATAATTTTTTGTTCGAATATAAGGGCATGCTCTTCTGTTCAGAAATTAGGTGCTATTCTATTATTGATAAAAAATAACAAAACTTTACAAGTTCGTGTTTTCTATGATCAAATAGAATACTCCATGTTCGAACATAAGTTCATGCCGTTTTTCTTGAAATATTTTGTTTGTTTTCGAATATAAGTGCATGCACTTGTGTTCGATACGGTACATACTGTAGTAATTGACAATTAAAGAGGGTCAGGTGCGATGTGGCTTACACTTGAAACTATTTTATTTCGCGTGTTCTATTAATAAGCGGTTCACTAAATTCACTTGCTGATATATTATTAGTTTAGGCTGTGTCACCTATGAAAATAATATATTTTGATTAAAGTGGTGTGTTCTGCTTTTCAATAGTAGCAGCTAATTATATGTTATACACCTCAAGTTATACACTTAAGTGAATATATATGCAGCTATTTTCTTTTCTTTGTTTAATCATAAAGCTGTTTGCCAAATGCACGAATTATTAATATATTTTATCAGCATCGTCTGTGTCACGTGTGAAGACGTCATAATAAAACAAGTTTGATTAGAAATTTGTGTTTTGATATTTGCTCACACTCTTTGCAGTGATTGTCACTATAAAATGTATATCGGTATCATTACATATCACACTCTAGCTGTATAATAGTTTAAACTGTACTCTATGGTAGTTATGTCAAAAGTGTGACTTGATGATGTGAGAAAATACAAACGTTGCCCTTTTTTCGTGCGATATGGGAAATTACAGCACATGTCCAATAAATAAAGGCTCACGCCTTATTCATTGGACGAGTGCTGTATTTTTTCATATCGCACTCAAATAAACACCGTTTGTATATGTATACACTGTAAATTATAAACTTGAAAGGTTGTCAAAAAGATATGATATCAGCCCATATTACATCTGTGTGTGATCAGGAGAGTTGGAACACGAATATTGGACTTTGATAATTCATGTCAACGTTTGGAGGTAAAGGAAGAATGTACATATAGTGTACAAACAGTATACAAAGAAAAACGTAGCGTAACTTCAAGTTAATAAAAATATATGAAAATCTTACAAATTTAATGTTCATTTCGTTCATTATCCCTTTTTAAGGAGAAACAGACAGCTTGTAGGCGGCTATATGTAGGCCTACATGTTTAATATTTAAATGGTAACGCTTACAGCGTAGGGATCCTGCCGTCTGGAGACGTCAGATTCTAACGTCTAAAGTCGATCCTTGCACTGTAAGAGTAAAACTATTTCTAATTGTCGTATACCCATACCATAGGTATCCAAATGAAGCGGAAAGAGCTAACTAAGACTTTGATCAATGATGGTTTCAAATTGAAAAAAACCTTTTGTTCTTGATGGTTTATTGAAACGTATGCTTTGCGTTTCAAAATTATTAACATAAGTTCTTGTGCTAAAAAAACCCTAGAAAATATATAATTTCGCATGTGCTTGTCGTATTTTACCTATGGGTGACGTATTTACATCATTATGACATGCGTATAACCTTCAAAGTTGAGCAAATATTAGATTATTGTGTGACCATACAATACGTAATGCCCAAGGTTCATGGCCATACGCAAATGTACGCAAATGTACGCAAATGCTTCTGTGGCCATACGCAAATGTCCCAGCTTCATGGAATGCCTTTGCCCTGCCGCATGGGCCGTTGTGTAATGCCCCAGCCTCATAGAATGTCCAGCCTGTCCATATACGCAATGCCCATACAATAAACGTCCTGCCTGTGCCCATACGTCATGTCCATACAATGAACGCCCTGCCTGTGCCCATACGTCATGTCCATACAATGAACGCCCTGCCTGTGCCCATACGTCATGCCCATACAATGAACGCCCTGCCTGTGCCCATACGTCATGCCCATACAATGAACGCCCTGCCTGTGCCCATACGTCATGTCCATACAAGGAACGCCCTGCCTGTGCCCATACGTCATGCCCATACAATGAACGCCCTGCCTGTGCCCATACGTCATGCCCATACAATGAACGCCCTGCCTGTGCCCATACGTCATGACCATACAATGAACGCCCTGCCTGTGCCCATACGTCATGTCCATACAAGGAACGCCCTGCCTGTGCCCATACGTCATGTCCATACAATGAACGCCCTGCCTGTGCCCATACGTCATGTCCATACAATGAACGCCCTGTGTGTGCCCATACGTCATGTCCATACAATGAACGCCCTGCCTGTGCCCATACGTCATGTCCATACAATGAACGCCCTGCCTGTGCCCATACGTCAAGCCCATACAATGAACGCCCTGCCTGTGCCTATACGTTATGTCCATACAATGAACGCCCTGCCTGTGCCCATATGTCATGTTCATACAATGAACGCCCTGCCTGTGCCCATACGTCATGTCCATACAATGAACGCCCTGCCTGTGCCCATACGTCATGTCCATACAATGAACGCCCTGCCTGTGCCCATACGTCATGTCCATACAATGAACGCCCTGCCTGTGCCCATACGTCAAGCCCATACAATGAACGCCCTGCCTGTGCCCATACGTCATGCCCATACAATGAACGCCCTGCCTGTGCCCATATGTCATGCCAATACAATGAACGCCCTGCCTGTGCCCATATGTCATGTTCATACAATGAACGCCCTGCCTGTGCCCATACGTCATGCCCATACAATGAACGCCCTGCCTGTGCCCATACGTCATGTCCATACAATGAACGCCCTGTGTGTGCCCATACGTCATGTCATACGTAATGCCCTGTCTGTGCCCATACGTCATGCCCATATAACATTCCGCTAATGATTTAAATCTCACCTATTTGATCTGGCCTCCCCACCCTAGCTCCTCGGTAACCCGGCTCCTGTTGTGCGCCCCTGAGCTCGGTCCGCTGAGGATATAGGCCTACTATTGCTTCACGGTGAATCAGATATGTTACTACTGGTCTGATACTGCTTAAAAATAATAGAATAATTTAGGCAAGCGTAGATAGATTTTAAAAATCACGTGCCCCGCCAGATCGTGGATGTTGTTATATACGCCCCTAATGTATTAAATGAATGGTTATAACGTCTCAATTGTGATGGATTATTTTCTTGAAATTAATGAGCTAATGAATGAATGAGTGAATGAATGAATGAATGAATGAATAAATGAATAATTGAATGTTACGTTAGGAGAGATCAATCAGATTACACTGCCCTCAAGACACAGGGGCGGGGGCCCAAGGGTAGTGGTTAGCACCGCTACCTTTCACGCCAGAGTCCGGGGTTCGGTTCCCGGTCTCGGCGGTTTGAAAGAAACAAAATTGTTTCTTCCCCATCCACGTGTGAAAGTTAGTATTGTGGGGAGCCTCCGTGACCGAGAGGTAGCGTGCTTGGCCTCAGACCGCCAGGGCTCGAATTTCGAATCCTGTGTCTGGAGGACAGTGTCATCTCAATCATCTCACCATCCTCAGGAGGTTCTCCTGGCCCAGTTTAGCCTATATGTGCACAAAGGTGGCCTAAAGCCCGATTCATTTCATTTTCAAGACACAGGATTCGAAATTGTATTCATTGACGCCGGTCTCGGACGAAGCACGCGATCTCTTTCTCACTAAGGCTCCCCACTGTGCTGAATATTTAGGAGTCAGCAGGGAAGACACATTTCGTTTCTTTGAAACCTCAATTCCAGAGCAGAGAATAAATATGCGAGCTACGGCTTGACAGGCAGTCAGCGTAACCATCCCGGAATACGAACTACTTTTGGCCAGTCCCGATTTTTTCCCATCCACATAATGTATTATCAGATTGACCGACTCGCGATTCGGGACAGGACGACTCTTTTTCGTTCCCAGATCATAGGAGGACTCAAAAAAGCAAAAAAAATGTAATCAGAAAGACAGCTGCTTCACCTGATGGCACCAGCTGTGAATCTACACTATATAAAGATTAAAAAATAAGTGGCTGAAATCTGCGACAATCATTACATATTTTGTCTTAAACTAAATTACCTAATATTAAAACTGTAGCGAGACAGACTTTCAAGTTTGTGAAGATTTAAATTGATTGGCTGAGAGCTCTAATGGTTGATATCACGTGACATGATCAGCCAATCCACTCCCGTCGTTTCGTTGTTATTTAATTTGGTGCTATACATTAACTCTTTGAGCGCGGAGATCGATTTTAGACGTCATAATCTGACGTCTACAGACGTCAGATTCTGAAGTCTATAACAGTCGATCCCCGAACTGAAAGTGTAAGATTTTTATAATGGCCGCGGACTCAAAGTATAGGTAGTTAAATGAAACGAGAAGAGAGTACTTAGATATTTATAATGAAATGAAGTTTAATAAAAATCCTTTCGTCCCCATGGTTTAGACACAAATATTTCAGCGTTGTAAGGTATTTGTGATACATTTGTGGACTGCCACTCTTGTGATTTTTGTCTCCAAGAACAAATTCCAGCCATGATAGAGCTACGCATGTATATATAATGGGTATTGCACTGCTCTATAAGTGCAGGAACACGTACATTAAACATGCATATGTCATGGATATATTGTATTAGCACTCTACGGTGATATAAGTACACTTACCTGCTGAACTTTACAACCCTTGGAGACGTTGTTTGGACACGATTCTATATATATACGATTTGAAACCGAAAAACCAGACAAAATACCACTATAATTAAACAAATAATTTGCAATATATGTTCAGTTATTCAAATAATTCAAAAAATTTGTTTATTTCAAAATATATTTTTGGTCATTTGGAGTTGGAAATCGCGTTAGCAATGCCAGGTTCAATTAAACTGAAAATAGAGGCAAACACTTCAGCGGGAAAGAGATAATATGTATATTGCGCCGAAGACTGACTGAATATAATGCAAACAATACAGTTACAGAATAATGCCCCAGTTGGGTTTATAATAACTCGTTTTGAACGTAAAGTTTTTAAAATTGTATTTAAACTGAATGTGAAAATGTGAATGCGAAAATGTGGAGTGGTGATACAGCATTCAATCAGCTAATGATATCATAAAGAGCATAAGTTGCGAGACAACTGAACGTCGACTCAACGATGGCGAAATGCTGTGATAGCGTCGCAGATGTTGACCCAGTATTGTGACAGCTTGTGTTGGTTATTATCTGTGAAACATCACAGTAATACAAACTATATCGCCTGAGTGTTGATTTAATGTTGGGCCAGTGTCACACATATTGAACTTTAACTCATAAGCTCTTTTCGCCTTATTTGAATACCTGTGTGATGGGTCTACGGCCACTATACATTTTTTTTTTTTTCAGTGCGGTGATCTGCACATATGTTGCGGTAATGCACAGCCGAAGATACACTAACCCCAGAGCTATCTATTTAAATGTTCCCCCAATGATAGTTGCTCCTTGCCACCGGGGCGGGGGCCCCAGGGTAGTGGTTAGCACCGCTGCCTTTCACGCCAGAGTTCGGGGTTCGGTTCCCGGTCTCGGCAGTTTGAAAGAAACAAAAATGTTTCTTCCCCATCCACGTGTAAAAGTCAGTATTGTGGGGAGCCTCCGTGACCGAGAGGTAGCGTGCTCGGCCTCAGACCGCCAGGGCTCGAATTTCGAATCCTGTGTCTGGAGGACAGTGTCATCTCAATCATCTCACCATCCTCAGGAAGTTCTTCTGGCCCAGTTTAGCCTATATGTGCACAAAGGTGGTCTAAAGCCCGATTCATTTCATTTTCCTCGCCACCGCGACCCACAACTTCAGGCGGGTGAACATTACTGATATTTGTTTAATTTGAGACAATAAATTTGCAAATTTTGATGTTTAAACACTCATTTTAACATATGTGAATTCACCTGTAAATAAAACCGAATAAAACCGCCTAGTGCCATCATTATAAGTGAAAGGTTTAACAATCTAGTCCCGTCTATTCGTGTGAGGAAATTATGCATACTCGAAGAATTCATACAACCAGACGTGTAGAGACTTCATATTATGATTTATTAAACTCGATATTATATAAAATCAAGTGCTTCCGTACATCGTAAGGTGGGACTTATATGCAACAGGTACTTGTAGAGAAACGAGATAAACTTCAATGATTTATATCGGTATAGAAGTGGATTTTTATAGTTTTGACACTTATTAAATAGTCCAGTTGGGTCAATGAACAGATTCAGCTTTGTTGCCCAGACGACAACTTTGGGCAACTTTTTTAATTAGCATAATTAACATAATTGGCATAATTAGCAATGGGGACTTATGCCAAAGGTTAATTTTGAAGCAATGGACGTACACAAATCTCCAATACCAAATTTCCATATAATTCACACCTAAGGAATTCATTTCTGAGGTTGATGGTAATAAAGAGATCCAAGTGAAAGGTCATGATTATGATGCAAAACAAACTAAACTGACCAATAATATGAAATGGGCAGTGCCCAGTAAGCCCATGACCTAACCAGTGTAAAAGTGTAACGTTAGACAGAAATAAATTGCAATTTAATCTGAAGTTAGACTCAACAGAATTGAGAGTATGCCTACATATATGCATATCTATACCTATGATACAGCATTATACTGTAGGCCATATCATACGTTGTTTTGCATGTAAGGGAGGTAGGGGGATGGGCCTAGTAGTTAATCTATATATTGATATAGATTATAAAATGTAATTATTGTGTTAGCAAACACGAGAATGACCATTATATTTTTCATATTATTCAGAGGCTATGTAGGCATAGGCCAAAAATTGTTGTACTTCACACATTAAAACAGTTAGGTTCCCCGCTCGGCATCCCGCAGAAATGTTGAAAAAATAGGCTCTAACTGCATTCTGGCGCAATTTAGAGGTAAAATTGACTTCTTTCAATGGCAATTTTCATTCATTTTTTGCAGCTACACACGGGCCTACATACGTAAATAAACAGCACCTTATACTTACTGGCAAAACGCAGGGGTTCGTCTCGTGGGCCACACAAATTAAAGGTTCATGGAGGTCCACATAATCATCACTACATGACAAAGGCCCTGTTTCAATAAAAGTAGTGAAATAATCATTTTGCTCAAAAAGTTCTTCATACAATTAACACAGTCTACCACCTGGGTGTTTATTGGCAAGGTGTGAACAACACAGATATATAAAAAACAATTGAAACATACTCTAACATCCTAAAACTGCATGTACGATAAGGTTATATATACAAAAACTCATAATAGTTCATTGTTTTCTATGCCCCGACTTCGTCCTCTTCCTCCTCCTCATCCTCCTCAAGATGAATTTCCTCTGATTCTTTCCTAGTCAGTGAATAATGCAACAATCATCTGAGTCTGAAATGAAATGAATGGGGTTTTAGGCCACCTTTGTGCACATATAGGCTAAACTGGGTGAGGGAAACCTCCTGAGGATGGTGAGATGAATGAAATAACGCCGCCCTCCAGACACCAGAATCAAAATTCGAGCCCTGGCGGTCTGAGGTCGAGCATGCTACGACTCGGTCGCGGAGGTTCCCCACTATATCCAAGACTGATGATGACACCAAGAAGCTTAGGAAGTAAATTTCTTCACTTGCGAACCTCCTGCTATCTGCCAGCCAAAGATGGCGATGTCTTGAGTTGCTTCTGATCTGTGACACTTACGGAGCGACAGCCTTCCACAAAAGCATTTGGAGACGAGCGTGACGATTATGGAGATCCAGGTTGATATCCTCAGGGGGGGGGGGGGGGGCAGGGAAATCAGTGTAGGAGGTTTTTTGTGATAGATGTTGTACCGGTGCAGTTGACAATATTTTCTCTGAGTGGACTGATAAGAAAAATGTCTGACCTATATCTGGACATCAAGTCACTTTGTGTGACATCCTGTCCCCCAGTACCTGATCTATTGCAGGAATACTGATGTATTTTTAATGCTTGGACCCTGCCCTTTCCACATGGGACAGGAACCGTGTCGCACTGTGACAGACCTTGGCATTTCACTCCCAGCTCAATGACAGCATGGTGGTAATATCAAGCACTGATCTGTCCCACTTCTCCATCAGCACATGTGCCTCACATTTTTTAGCAAATTTCAACATGTAGCTTATCAAGGTTATTTCAGCCTCATTGTGATGTACAAGAGAGTTTTATCTTCCCACCATGTTGAAGTTTTGTCCATGACTGAGACTGCAGAGAAGTTTATTCAGTTGGCGCTTGTTGACTGTGGTTTATGGCATCGCGAGGTGGAAGTCAATAAGTAAGTGTCAGTTGACAT
The DNA here is from genome assembly GCA_964017125.1 of Flabesymbios commensalis. Lineage (NCBI taxonomy): Eukaryota > Metazoa > Annelida > Polychaeta > Terebellida > Flabelligeridae > Flabesymbios > Flabesymbios commensalis. The sequence continues at coordinate 67,393,622 of OZ024916.1, forward strand.
ATTGCAGCACCCTCACCAGCTCTTCTCTGACGCTCATGATCTTTGACACTTAATCCTTCATAGGCCTCTTGAGCAAAGATGATAAAGATAGTTGCACCTTGGTACGTTTCACCACTTGTGTGGCATACCTTGCAACTGTCCGCAATGTCTGCCATTGTTTCTGACGTTCGCCATACGATGTGATCAACAAGCAACACATTTGGTTTTGGGACATTTTCGCTATCACTTCCCAAACGTTTCATCAGTACAGGTCTCCCTTTAGCAGATATCTAAATTCATCTACCAGAGAATGTGGTACAGGGGCGAGTTCGTACCTACATGTAAACACTGAGAGGAGTTGAATGTTTCGCTGCTTCCCAATGATGAGAAAACGTGCAAACAAACAAAGCCTCATACACAATTGAAAAAGTAAGTTGTTTTGTGTGCATATATCAACTATACATACAGTTACATCACGTGATGTCTGACGACCATGACATATTCTGTTTAATCGTGACCAGTAACTAAAATAATAAGTCAATCTGGAAGCCCTGGAACACTGGACTGACTGGACCACAATACAGCAAACTCTCGCTTTGTTGTTTAAATATCAATTTGATAAAATTATATAGCATTGACCTTGACCTTTAGTCGTCACTTATTGTTATAAAAATATGTAAAAGTCGCCTATATCTCAACTTGGCCGCTTTTGACGAGATATTCGCCAGATACAAATGTGAACACTGTAGCTGGAACAGTTATTAATATATCGATTAGCCAAGGCCAGTGATGAATGGACGGCACGGCGGACGGACGGACAGACGGACGGAGGAAAAACTTTTATCGGCCAGGCAAAGGATAAATATAAGATCAGAAGTGAATTTTTTGTATCTGACCTAAACACAAGTTTGATATTGGCCATTTTTCTGCAGCCACTGGTTCAAAAGTAACATTTTACCTTAGATCATAATGCAGATTAAGCCGATTATGCTAATTATTTTAATTATGCTTATAAAAAAAAGTTGCCCAAAGTTGTCACTTGGGCAACAAACCTAAATTTGCTCAGTGATATAATAATAATATGAATCAATCAAAACATCTTACACTTCTCATAATTTCTAGGTCCCCATTGAACATATAAGAGCAGCAACTGGACTATAAAGGGACTGGCCCAGGCTGGAATCATAAAAAAATCGGTGATTTTATTTTGGGTTCTTAATATGGCCATATGATGTAAACATGTCCAAAGACTAGAACTGAAATTTTTTTTAATTTCTGTGCTGCACATTCACCAGTTAGGCTAGATATGGAGACGAAATTCCCGTATTTCCTATTTTTGACATGGTTGTCAATAAATAGAAATCAGGAATTTTGTCTCTATATCTAGCCTAACTGGTGAATGCGCAGCACAGAAATTTAAAAAAAACTAAGAACCCAAAATAAAATCACTGATTTTTTGATGATTCCAGCTTGGGCATGTCCCTTTAAAAAGTTATAAATATGATATATATTTTATTGTACTATTGGAAGAACCTTAGTATAAGCGATCTCTGTTATCTCTGTTGTAACACAGAATCACTGCGTAATTTGCAGACCTGTTAAGATTTCATGTAGTTAATCAGATATATATGTTTATAATGGCTGAGAAAATAAAAAAAAGAGCAATATGCACAACTTAAAAAGAATATAATATAATAGAATAGCATTAGCTATGTGCCTACATTATTCAGATATAAGAGTAACATTACCTGAGTTTCTCAGCCTGACTTCTCACGACCATGTGATCAACATGAGGATGTAGTTATTGATAACACCTCATATAGAGTTGATCACGCTGTGATAACAAAGACGCTCTACATGTAATAGGCCTACACATTGTTTGATAATTAACCTTTATCCCGATGGTGGTGTACATAGTGCTGTATCACTTGAAGTGGGTGGGTTGTTGAGATTTCTTAACCCTATCGAACCTGAATTTACCATGGACATCTTCATCCACCACAAGCCCCGAGTTGCTTTCGCAATTCTCGACTTGTAGTGGATGAAGATGACTTGATGTGGGTGAAAAAAGTAAAGAAAATTGCCATGTATTGGTGAACAATTTTAATGGAAATTTTCGTTCTAAAACCCTTTGTTTAGGAAGATTGTGTCTGTTTTCAGGGATGTAAAAGGATACTTTATTGCCTCGTGAGGGCTTAAAAGGTTAAGTAAGTATTGTGGGCCCCAGTCCGCCGCGATGTAATTATTATGGTTCAGTGAAGAAAAACGACCCACCTGCTGTAAATACGTAGTGGAATACACTCATTGTCCGGTATGGCATAACGGGGATCATATTAGGCATTAGACTAGTAGTCCAAAAACTCTATGTTTTGACGGGGTTCGTATTGGGCATCAGGCTAGTAGTCCACAAACTCTGTATGGTTTGACGAGGTTCATATTGGGCATCAGGTTAGTAGTCCACAAACTTTATATGGTTTGAAGAGGTTCATATTGGGTATCAGGCTAGTAGGGTAACTTGGTTCATATTAGGCATTAGAATAGTAGTCCACAAACTCTATGTTTTGACGGGGTTCATATTGTGCATCAGGCTAGTAGTCCACAAACTCTGAATGGCATAACGGGGTTCATATTGGGCATCAGGCTAGTAGTTCACTAACTCTCTATGGCTTGACGGGGTTAATCATATTAGGCATCAGGCTAGTAATCAACAAACTATATATGGTTTCACGGGGTTAATCCTATTGGGCATCAGGCTAGTAGGGTAGCTTGGTTCATATTAGGCATTAGAATAGTAGTCCACAAACTCTATGTTTTGACGGGGTTCATATTGGGCATCAGGCTAGTAGTTCACCAACTCTATTTTTGACGGGGTTCACATTGGGCATCAGGCTAGTAATCCACAAACTCTGTATGGTTTGACGGGGTTCATATTACGCATCAAGCTAATATTCCACAAACTCTGTATTGTTTGACGGGGTTCGTATTGGGCATCAGGCTAGTAGACCACAAACTCTATATGGTTTGACGTGGTTCATATTGGGTATCAGGCTAGTAATCCACAAACTCTATATGGTTTGACGGGGTTCATATTGGACATCAGGCTAGTAGTCCACAAACTCAGAATGGCATAACGGGGTTTATATTGGGTATCAGGCTAGTAATCCACAAACTCTGTATGGTTTGACGGGGTTCATATTAGGCATCAAGCTAATATTCCACAAACTCTGTATTGTTTGACGGGGTTCATATTGGGCATCAGGCTAGCAGTCCACAAACTCTATATGGTTTGACGTGGTTCATATTGGGCATCATGCTAGTAGTCCACAAACTCTATATGGCTTGACGGGGTTCATATTGGGTATCAGGCTAGTAATCCACAAACTCTATATGGTTTGACGTGGTTCATTTTGGGCATTAAGCTACTAGTGCACTAACTCTGTATTGTTTGACGGGGTTCATATTGGGCAGCAGGCTAGTGGTCCACAAACTCTATATGGTTCGACGGGGTTCATATTGGGCAGCAGGCTAGTAGACCACAAACTCTAACTGGTTTGACGGTGTTCATATTGGGCATCAGGCTAGTGATCAACAAACTCTGTATAGATTGACGGGGTTCATATTTGCCATCAGGCTGGTAGTCCAAAAACTCTGTATGATTTGACTGGGTTCATATTGGGCATAAGGCTAGTAGTCTACAAACTCTATATGGTTTGACGAGGCTCATATTGGGCATAAGGCTAGTAGTCTACAAACTCTATATGGTTTGACGGGGCTCATATTGGGCATAAGGCTAGTAGTCTACAAACTCTATATGGTTTGACGGGGCTCATACAGGGCATCAGGCTAGTAGTCCACAAACTCTGCTTGATTTAACGAGGTTCATATTGGGCATAAGGCTAGTAGTCTACAAACTCTATATGGTTTGACGGGGCTCATACAGGGCATCAGGCTAGTAGTCCACAAACTCTGCTTGATTTAACGAGGCTCATATTGGGCATCAGGCTAGTAGTCCACAAACTCTGCTTGATTTAACGAGGTTCATATTGGGCATCAGGCTAGTAGTCTACAAACTCTATATGGTTTGACGAGGCTCATATTGGGCATCAGGCTAGAAGTCCACAAACTCTATATGGTTTGACGGGGCTCATATTGGGCATCAGGCTAGAAGTCCACAAACTCTATATGGTTTGACGGGGCTCATATTGGGCATCAGGCTAGTAGTCCACAAACTCTATATGGTTTGACGGGGCTCATACAGGGCATCAGGCTAGTAGTCCACAAACTCTGCTTGATTTAACGAGGTTCATATTGGGCATCAGGCTAGTAGTCTACAAACTCTATATGGTTTGACGGGGCTCATATTGGGCATCAGGCTAGTAGTCCACAAACTCTATATGGTTTGACGGGGCTTATATTGGGCATCAGGCTAGTAGTCCACAAACTCTATATGGTTTGACGGGGCTCATATTGGGCATCAGGCTAGTAGACCACAAACTCTAACTGGTTTGACGGGGTTCATATTGGGCATCAGGCTAATAGTCCACAAACTACGTATGGCTGAGCGGGGTTCATATTTAATGTAAGGCTAGTAGTCCACATGTATGGATTGACGGGATTTCTATTCAGCATCAGGCTAGAAGCCCACGAAGTACCACGCCCACGAAGTAGGGCAAGTGATATTGTCAGCAGCCTGTCCAGTCATGCCGTTTCTGAACGATATATCGGAAACCGTTCACTGGATTGTTTTCATGTTGCAAGCACATACATACATATGTGCTTCTTGATGGTCTTGACCTATTCTTTGGTGTGTTGCTGGCTTTAAAGGCGGGGGATGTTGTAGAATCAGTGCACTTGTGGGGAAGTTTATCATGTTTACATATAGACGTATTACCTAGTTTCTGGGAAAGTTCTAGTTCAAGGTCTGATGGGTGATCTTAACTTGCCCAGCTATTCCATGATGGTGATTATCATAACTGCCAGGGACTTTATGAAACATGCATAATATTAACAATTCTCTAATGACCTCATTAATAGCAAGAAAAAAGCAACATGCAAGTGAAACGATGCCCATTCAAATACCAAGCATGTGACAGAAATGCTCACAGTCAGCTCACGGAAATGATTTGGGTGTGTGAGAAAAATTAATGTTTCGGAGATCTGTTAGGGCTTACAGATATGTAATTACAGATATGTAATGTGGGCCTAAGCTGTGAATTTGCCTGGTATACATAAATTTGCTACTTAACAATGTCAACTAATGTATCTGTTGAATTTGAAGTTGAAACGTACTTTGAATCAACGTCAAAGACGTTTATCCAACATCACATCAACGTCGTGTGCCCAGTGAGTATGTGGTAAAATGATGTCTAACAGTCCGAGGCCGAATACTTCCCTAATGGAATTGCCTTCATTGATCATATTGCATATCGGTACAGTTTGGACATGTTCAATAGTACAACGTCACATTTGGATTCAGAAAGGGACGGAATCAACAAATCGTATAGTGAACTAAATGTATTAAGCTGGAAGAAGAACAAGAAGACACAATTGCTCCTTTGTTATGCTGAATGTTTTCACCATCCTGCAATTCTCAGTCACTTGAACTACATAACAAGCTGTTTGTACTTTCCTTTTTATATTGTAGATATGCAGTGTACCATATGTACGCTTTGTACTTATTATGTACTGGTTATTATCATAAATACTTTATTGCAGCAATAATAAGTAAAACGTCAATAATTTATTATCATAATAATTTATTTTCAAGGCATTCTACATCGATTTCTGATGAATGATATGTAACACAAACATATTGTTTCTATATCTATATGATATAAATTGCCTATCATGTATTATGTATTGATTATATTACCACAAAAAACGTGTCAGAGTTACTATGCTCAACTACATATATTCCATAGTCTCATAGTGATGTAGAATCGTGCACAATATCTTTACAGGCTGTTATATTGATACCCATCGTAGTGACGCATGAAACTAAATTGAAGTCAACTATATTTTGTCAAATTTTGGGCCTCGACCCTTTTCACAGCTAAGAATGTAGAGCTCCTCGGGCTTTATCCTATGCATATACGTCATGTTCTTCATATATGTGGCGTCACCCTAAAACAAAAGTGTGACATTAAAATTTTACTTACAACCCAGAGAAAAATGATCACAATTGTTTGACTTGTATTTTTTTACACCAAAAGACTTGTATTATGTATAACAACAAATGACTTGCATTAGGTATAATACTCATTTTAATGCATGGTATTAATAAAAATATACACTGCTGTTGTTTTGAAATATGCCACATGGTGCTTAAATCCAAATCACAGGTACACTTATCAAACAAAATAGAGATGTCAAATTATAACAAATCTAGACATTAAGTTGAAGTAATTTGAATAATTTAAAGTGGGTAATTCCGCCAGAAATGCGGGTTTCAAATGAATGAATAGTGTATGTTAGTGTACATTGATAAAATATTGAATTAGAAGTATATATGTTAGTATTTAAACTGTTGTATATTAAGAACGGAATATGAGTATTTGAGCGGGTGCAAATAAATTTCAGAATTACCTCATTTTGTAAATAACTAAATTTTACTTTAATTTAATAAACAGTTTGAGTTGATATACATGTGTGGCTAAAACGATATTTATATATAGAAGAATAATAGGTTGGAAATCGCACTGCAAATAACTAAATTAATTATTTTCTGTCCTGATTCAGTTTTCAATTTTTTACTTATGTCACCACATATTATCGTGCTGGGACTAGTGTGATGCCAGGTGGCTCAAATGTGACTATATTTATTTTCAATATTCAAGTGGTCATGAAAAATAATCACTGACTCCTCATTGAATACATAGCTATATGCACTGATTTCATCTCATATCTGAGCAGTGTATGTGATCGAACCAATAACACTCTATGTAGTGTGTGAAAAAAAGATGGTTGGTAAAAAACATAAAAAATTGCAACACGGTAGATTACTTGAACTAATGTCGTAAACAGTGTGGACAATTATTTTGGGATTAACAAAGAAATATTGTCCCTTTCAGTAACTTTTTGGCAATATAAACACAAATCCAAACCAATGTTTTAGCTTAATATTTTTAATGATTTAAATTTAATGGCTAAATGAATGTTAAATCATGTTCGCATGACAATATCTGCGCAATCTCACTGTGTACGGCTGATCCTGGTTCTGGAGTTTGGTCTGTCCCAGCCATTCTTCTTCTCTACCTCTTTTTGTTTTTTCTTGCGCCAGAGGAAAAACAGGAAGAGCATTACAGCTCCTGTGAGCAATATCAGCGCAACCATAACACCACCAACTATAATTCCAACATCTGAAAGTGTATTATTATTTTCATTAATACAGAATTTCTTTACATATTCGAATGGGTTATTATTATATTATTATTTCCAATTTAGTTATAAGCGAAAATGAGTCTGAAAACATTTAATATGTAATGTAGTATTTTACAATTATTACAAACCTGTCTCTTCCTCCTTTTCACCAGGTGTGATTCTTGTAGTAGTACTTGTTGTGGTTGTCTTACCATCAGGAGAGACAGGATTTGTAGTTTCTCCAGAAACCAAACCATCATCTGTTGTGCTGTCTTCACCTTTTGTCACCATATCATTGATACCTGTATGTGTAACTGGGTCACCTGTGTACATGAATATAAGCAATGATGAATAACATCAAGTGCAACAATATTTGATTATTTCGGTAGATAAAGTCGATATTCTAAACCACTGTATATCCCATTATATTTGCGTCTCATTTAATTTCGCTACTCTTGCGATCGTGCATTTTATCGCTAATATTTATGGGCACTAATTACTCATGGATAACACTCCTGTTTTGAACTGACCTGCTGTCAGACTTGTGCTCGCTAAATTGTATGGAGGCCAAAATCGCCTGGACACATTTCACTAAATATTTTGTACACCAACTTAATGGGGTGCATAGTACCTATAAAATTCACATTGTCATCGCTTTGAACAGAATACTGTTACGGCCACGGCCGCTGATCCAGAACAACAGTATCTGGGGAGTGGCTGTGTACGCTCTACTTTAAGGAGTTACCGCTGTAGCTGTATCGGAGTAGTAAACTATTGACACTGTTGAATTGACAGCTATAATCAGCAAGTGAACATTGCGTGATTATGTGGACGGGCTCGGGGTGTATAGCACCCCGTTTCGTGAACATAATTCACTTTTTGTTCACCCCACTAGCGGTAAGGCGTATTTTGGATTTTGGAATTATTGTGAGCTTCGGCTATTGAAATTACACCTTCACCTCATCAGACTTTTCATCATTTTGTATTTATCTATTTTTGTTTCGGAATTCATATATAATATTACATTAAATTCATTTCATTTCTTTCAGAGTTCGTGTTGTTTGTTTATTCTCCGATCGCTCATCGTTTTATGTTCAAACCATTTATCAACTCTTTTATATTATAATTTTATATTGTCATCTCGGCGATAGTTATCATTGAGACATGACAATACGTTTAAACAACGATAGACCCCTTTCCTCTGCAGGCAAATAGTGTAGAGGTAGAAATATATGGCGCTATCATCTGAAGGAACAGCTAATTCTTACTTCCTTACATAGATCAACACTGTTTTAGCCCTTGGACGCCTGAATTAACCATTGTCATTTTCATCCACAACACGCCGCGAATTGCCGTCGCAATTCTCGACATGTAAAGAATGAAAATGACTTGAAGTGGGTGACAAATCTTGGCTAGTTTACTATGGTGAGGGGTGGCTGTCATTGTATGCAAGCTGTCCGTGACACTAATTCCCCATCCAACAATAACATAGGTACATTTTCCTTATCGTTCCTCATCTATGGAGAGGGGGATTGACTGACTGACTGTCTGACTGAATGACTGAATAAATGGACTCACTCACTCACTCACTCACTCACTCACTCACTCACTCACTCACTCACTCACTCACTCACTCACTCACTCACTCACTCACTCACTCACTCACTCACTCACTCACTCACTCACTCACTCACTCACTCACTCACTCACTCACTCACTCACTCACTCACTCACTCACTCACTCACTCACACACTCACTCACTCACTCACTCACTCACTCACTCACTCACTCACCAGTGTTCACAGGTGTCGTTGTCTTAGATGTTGGTGTAGCTGACTGTGATCCTGTCTGTGTATTTGTTGTATTCAAAGGATTCGTTTCAGTAATAGTTTTTGTTGATGTTGTAGTTGTTGTACCTGTACCATTAATCGTTGTGGCGCCAGTTCCTGTTCCCTTTATCGTTGTTTCAATTTCTACTGTTCCAGTAGTTGTACTCGTGATTGTTGTAGTTGGTGTTGTGGAAGTTGTTGTAGTTGGTGTTGTAGAAGTAGTTGTTGTTGCCGTTGTTGTGGTTGGTGGGTTTATAAAACATTCCGGATCAACTGCAACAAACAGATAAACCACCAATCAGTAATGAAAATGTAAGCCATGTATAAGTGAGCTTAAGCTGTCTTGTTTGTTAGATAACATGATTTGTTTAGGATCACGCTATTTAAGCAGATTGACTTCATTCACCAGCACTGAGCTATTTTATTCCTAAAGTAAAGCTTTTCAAACTCGGTTGATTTATTAAACTTTGCATATTTTTCATTAAATTTGGGAATTATGACAGCAATTCTCATTTCAAAGTAGACGAAGATTTAGCAGTATTGACACATTACAGACTGATTTGTAACACCTTGATCCATGTTCATACACAACTAGTATGCATATGCTGGCGCTAATATTATACCCAGTACAAGAAAGTGCACAATTAACGATATCTCTATATTTGAAATTCTATGCTCTATGAAAAAAGTATTGTAGGCCTAAAGCGAAATTTACCAAACTGTTCTAAATAGTAAAAAAGTAATAATTTGAATGATAAAAATCGTTTCATGTTATATATTATTTATTGTGATATATATATATATGCTCAAAAAGCAATCGTGATTACGATTTAATATAAGCATGATTACAGTGCTTTTAAGATATCGATTGCGATTATGATTACGATTACAGGTCATATTATTTTCTCAATTACGATTATAATTATGATTACACGATTCAAAAAATATGATTACGATTATGATTACGATTACAATATAAGCGATTAAAATCGACCCAACCCTGGTTGGAACCAAACCAAATTCAGTGACAAAAAATACAACTTTCTCAACATCGTGTCACAAAATATATATACATTGCTGCTGCCTATTTCATTGAAATGCCTCGGTCAAATTGATAAAAAAGTTACTGTTTGGCTCAAATGTTTTAATTTTGTCCGATAACCTCACTGCATTTAAATTGATCCAGGAATTCGTGTTGGCATCAGGTAGATTTGGTTAAATATATTTTAAATTATTTGATACGAATGTTTTTTTTTTCAAGTGACACCACCATCCCATGTTAACTTTGTTTATTCATATTATCATTATCACTAATGTGTTATATATATATTATTTAATTATTGTTATTATTATTATTATTATTATTATTATTATTATTATTATTATTATTATTATTATTATTAATATTTAATATTTATTATTTATTATTTATTTATTATTATTATTATTATTATTATTATTATTATTATTATTATTATTATTATTATTATTATTATTATTATTATTATTATTATTATTATTATTATTATTATTATTATTATTATTATTATTATTATTATTATTATTATTATTATTATTATTATTATTATTATTATTATTATTGTTATTGTTATTGTTATCGTTATCGTTATCGTTATCGTTATCGTTATCGTTATCGTTATCGTTATCGTTATCGTTATCGTTATCGTTATCGTTATCATCATTATTATCATAAAAAATTTAAGTATAAGAGAAGATAGATTTCCTAATACTTGGAAAACAGCTAGAGTTATCCCTTTGCATAAAAAAGGGTCTACTGACGACGTAAATAACTATAGACCAATATCCATTTTGCCGGTTGTTTCAAAGATTCTGAAAAAACACGTCTCTTCTACATTTTATACATTTCTAAATGGAAACAATTTATTAAATCCCAAACAGTCAGGTTTTCGTACACAACACTCTTGCCAAACAGCACTAACGCTTATGACTGAAGAATGGCTTAATGCTATGCATAAAGGTGAACTAACAGGTGTTTTAATGATAGATTTATGCAAAGCTTTTGATTTAGTAGATCATTCCCTTTTGCTCCGCAAACTAAAAATTTATCGATGCAGCGAAAATGCTCTCACTTGGTTCACATCTTATTTATCTGAACGTACTCAAAGAGTTGACATAAATGGGCAAATATCAAATCCTTTAGAAAACAAATGCGGCGTTCCACAAGGTTCAATTCTTGGGCCATTATTTTTCATAGTTTTCATAAATGACATGTATTTGTACCCAGATTTGGAGGATATATCTCTTTTTGCTGATGATGCTACAGCACACCACAGTAGTAAATGTACTCAAATTATCACACAAAAACTTCAAAATGTAGCTACATCTGCAAACAAGTGGTGTGAAGATAATAAAATGCAATTGAGTATTATCAAAACCAAAGTAGCATTAGTTGGTTCAAAACAAAGAATAAATAGAATAACTGATTCTGATAAACAAATTAAAATAATTATTAATGATATCCCAATTGAACAAGTCTCTCATAGCAAATTACTTGGTATTCACATTGATGAATCGTTGACATGGAATTTACAGGTAACAAAAGTAAAAAAGACAGTGGCTTATAAATTATTTCTTCTCAAACGTATTCGACCCTTCTTGCCAACCCAAAGTAAAATTATGTTTTTTAACTACTATATAAAACCGTATTTGGAGTACTGTTGTAGTATATGGGGGAGCACATCCCAAGAAAACATAAATATAGTTGTAAAACTTCAAAAAAGAGCCGCTCGATTGATCCTCGATGCTGACTATTCAATTCGAAGTAAATTATTATTCAGTGAGCTAAAATGGGTTCCCTTTACAGAAATCGTTAAATTTCACCAGCTTAGTCTAGTTTTTAAATGTATTAATACTATTGTTCCCACTTACTTACACAACATGTTTCGCCCCAAATCCAATGATCATGCATATTTGTTGAGATCTTCTGGGACTGGCCAATTAGATGTACCAAGACAACACACCAGAAGTTTATCGCTTATTGGTACTAAAATGTGGAACAATTTAAATAAAGAAATACGAAACTGTACCACCTTATCTAGTTTTCAATCTAAGCTTAAGCATTTTTTGTTATGTACTACTGGATGAACATTATGTTAACAGCTATAATATTTAGGTATGTCTCCATCAATATGAATTGTCACATTTTCAACATGTTTATAACATTCTAGCTTTTAAGTTTAAATTGTCATTGTTCTGTAATTATGTTATGTTCATATTCATGTATGTATCCATTACTATGTCTACATTGTGTATATATGATTTTTTTCAGAGGGCCCCATGGCAGATGAGCGAAAGCTCAATGGGTCACCCTCTATAAATAAAGAATATTATTATTATTATTATTATCATTATCATTATCATTATCATTATCATTATCATTATTATCATTATCATTATCATTATTATTATTATTATTATCATTATCATTATCATTATCATTATTATTATTACTGTCATTGTAACTTTACTATTATCTATGTGTTGTTGTGAGGGAGAAGAGCTGGTGGCACCAAGTGCTGCTTGTAATCTATTACTGTCATTGTAACTTTACTATTATCTATGTGTTGTTGTGAGGGAGAAGAACTGGTGGCACCAAGTGCTGCTTGTAATCCTTTTAAAATAAATTATGTTTAGACCAAAGCCTCACGCTCTAGTCACTCCACCGTTCTTTAATCATTGCATTGGCTTCCTGATAAATTCCGCATCCAATATTATGCAAATTTATTTTCCGCGACTTGTCTTCTAATCAGCCAGAATATAGTCATATAGCAAACTTGTTGGTACCACGAATCCACTAAAAACGGCTCCGATCGTCTGATAACAAAAACACTCAATACAATACTGATACACCGTCTACGACGTTGGTCCAATATTGTACAATCATTGAATCAATTTCAGCTGGTGATTTATAAAGTATGCCATACCTGTCTCCACACACATTCTGAATCCTCTGTAATAAGCATCAGAAAGCTCCTCTCCTCCGTAATCTGGGGCACGAAACAGCAGAGTTACATTATTTTCGTCACTAAGGAGTGGATTATCCGAGGAAGATGTGTTGAATTGGCCTGAGCATAATCTGAAAAAAATATATACATATTACGATATACATATATGTAGCCTATATATACTGTATTATTGGGTCTTTCTTTTGTTCCTAACTAACTATTAGGTCTTTTAAAGACACCATAATTTAGACACATTTTAAATGGACTTCTAAGATGGTAGGTTTAGAGACGGTGGTCGGGTATGGAGATGGCGCCAACAATTTATATTTCTCTGTCTTTTAGTTAAGTTTATATCTTAACTGAAAGACGTGCATTGGGTCAATCGTTATTTAGTATTTTTGATCTGTACATCCCCTGCTGAAGTATATGGCAAAAGTTTTCCGAAATTTTACCACGGCAAAGATTTTCACCAACCCATCACCATTAAAAAATATTTATTATAATTTTTTTTTTCAAATGACATTACATGTGCTTTTACAAAACCCTCTTGGGCCGAAAGGGTTAAATATGTTTCAAACTGTTCTGGGTGTAGTCTAGATAGATTCACTGAGCACCAAACTAGTTGAAATGAGGTACTACAAAAGAAAATTAAAATTAACCAATTTAAAGACTATATGGTGCCGGGAATATGGCACTTACGTATACTTCCCCACCATAATCGGCAATAAGCTGGAATGGTAGGGCCTACATTTGCAAGGTTAACATCATGGTTAACCTTTTCACTACCATACATGACGGAAATTTCCGTCGTCATTCGTCAATGAACGTAACCATAAAATGACACAAATTCTCGTCAAATATATACTACATCTATGTATTTTTCGTCATTTGAAGCTGGAAATTGCGTTAGCAATTCCAGCTTCAAATGACGAAAAATAGAACTCCTACACTAGTATATCTGGATCCTGGCATGCACCCCGGCCTGGAAGTCAAAGGGTTAATGAACTACAATAATGTAAAATAAGACTATCACGCTGATGAGTTACTATTAGTCTAATACAAACAGCATAACAGTAGAAGTTTATAACAGCATAACAGTAGAAGTTTATAACAGCATAACAGTAGAAGTTTATAATTCTAGCAAACCGAAACTTAGACATAGATGTTTAGCCAATTACATAACAATTAGCGGCTTATTTTTTATGACGTCATATTTGTACCCTTTCCCATGACCCAAAAACAGAAACCTTTTATTATGTCATTCTCTTAGTCATATACTATGGATCTCTGGCAAAAGCGTTTTCTTG